>JANHFL010005757.1:282174-299275 GCA_032468155.1 Oxyrhabdium leporinum | reverse complement strand
AAGGGAAGGGAAGGGAAGGAAAGGAAACGGAAAAAAGAAAAGAAAAGAAAAGAAAAAAGAAAAGAAAAGAAAAAAGAAAGGAAAAGAAAAGAAAAGAGAAAAGAAAAGAAAAAAGAAAGGAAAAGAAAAGAAAAGAAAAGAAAAGAAAGGAAAAGAAAAGAAAAAAGAAAAAAAAAGAAAAGAAAAGAAAGGAAATACAAGAACAAATAACATTCAAAACATGGTTTGGGGGATTAGCTGTTTTCTGATCAGATGCAAGAGCAATAAACAGATGAAAATAAAAGGTATTTATGAATATTCAGGACAATATTTACATATCCTAAATATAGCAGTGCCACAGTTTTTTTAGACTTCCTTGTGAAATATTTAATAGAAAACCAAGTTAAAAGCCTAAATCTCTTATCAAATTTATTAAACTTTAAAAATTGACTATACCTAATTCTTAATCATTGGATCACTCTTTTCTGCAAACACACATTAACTCATTTGTATTGAGATGGAATAGAAAATATTTCCATCAAAGAGATTTGTGTCAACCCTTGTCGGAACCCTGACAATTTGTTTGAACTAAAAACCAAGACACCTTGGCGTAAGAAGGGGAAGGGTTACTGTTCCCTTTTATATATTTATGCAAATTAGAATATTCATGTGATTGAATAGATCATGCAGGCATTTCAAGGGATATAGTACATTACTATTGTTATTAGCACATGACATTGTTATATTAGACAGGAGACCACAATGTTTATTGCAGAGTAATAGTTTGGCTGCCAATTTACCAGTTCTGTTGTAGGACATGCTTGCGCACGTTTCAAGGGGTGCCTCAGGAGGGCGAGCTGGCTTCGCACCAGAAAGAAAGATGAGCGGCTTTTCCTGAAGCATCATCCTAGGCCTCCTCCCTTCCCCGGAGCTGCTTCATAAATGGGCACTGCAACCGGGATGGTTGAGAGCTGGCAGGAATCTGACTGCCTACATGGAGCACCAAATCATCTCCTCACTGAAGTGGTACCTATTTATCTACTCACATGGAACATGCTTTTGAACTGTTAGGTGGACAGAAATTGGGGTGAGTGATCTCACCCCACATGCAGTGCTAGAACTCAAACCGTTGGAGCAGAGACCATCTCCAGCTTCATTAAGCCATTGAGCCACAGTGCCTCTATAGTACTTTATGAGCCTAGATTGAGATTTTGTATTTGGCATATTTTTTCTATTATTTTTATATGGATATTACTGCTTTTCTGCTTGTTAGCTACCCAGGCCACTAGATGTAACTGTGAGATAAGGAATGTTGTTTATATCTATGCAATTCCTTTCTTTCTCTTCCCAGTATATGTTCCCAGTTTATCAGCGTTCCTTAACCGTCTAAATGTCCTTAGCTGACAGTTTTGGTTTCTCTGGTAAAATGTTTTTGTAATGATACTGTGGTTGCCCAGTATGATGATACCCTACAACCAGTGCTTTATTTTCCCTAGTAAGATGTATTTGGCTTATGAGCTTTTAACTTTGCCCTCAAATTCACCTTCAAGATATAGAATGCAGATAACCGAACAATAAAAGTACCATTTGGCTTCTAATTTTTAGTGAAAGGTCCACAGATTTATGGATTTGTTACTAACTTCTATTATTTTAATTAAAATAACATGCATTCTATCATGAAGTAAAACTAATTATATCAACTACCTACCTTTTTCACTGAAATATCAACTGAATTTCAATGTTTAGAATTAAAAGCTTTATTCAAGGATGTGGCCTATCTATCAGTAAATTAACATTTATAACACTAAATGTATAGATGGATGAATATCAGTTTTGACTCATATTTGTAGTGCTTTGAACTGGTTTGACTTTATTCTTTCTTTTTAAGTATTTTTACTGAAAATTTTGACTACAATAGTAAAAGCAAATACAAACTAAACTAGAGAGAAAAAGAGAGAGAGAGAAAAGGAATAAAAATTGGGAAAAAGAAAAAAAAATTACAGAATTGATAAATTGATAAACTATAAAGTTCAGCATCCTAGTCTAAGGGAAATGGGGGAAGTAGAACAGAAGAAAAAATTCTTAAGATGTTTCTGGTGTCCTACAATGTGCAGACTCTCTTAGTCTGTCATAGATCACTGAGAGACAGGGACAAATGGAGTATCATACTGTGTAAAGTGGGACCCAACAAAATGGTCAAACACAGAGCGCAAAATGTAAAATCTTCTTCGTTATTCCTCATTTTATAGGCATTCTCCCCTCTGCCTTTTTTTAAAGGTTTTGATGCTTCCCGTTTTCATATCTTGGCCCATCCATCTCAGAAGGTCTTTATCCCATATAAATTTATTTGTATTCTTTTAATTGTTTTATGAAGTACATTTTTGACACATCCCAAGATGCAAAGATGCTGCTGAAGGGCAGAATGGATTAAGTTAAAGAATGCATCCAAAATCTGAGATCCATGACTACCATCGAATTAAAAATTGGCAAATTTGTCGTTGCTCCAGTGCTGCCATACTGCCATGTCACTACCCAATAGTTCACTAGTTTGGCCCCACCTTATCCCTCCAGAGATGAGAAAGACTTGTTTCACCATCAGCTGCTGGAGACAGCTGTGGTCAAGATGGAAGAAAGTTGGAAGTTGCTCCTGCTCACACTGCTTTTTTGCCCTTGGTCATTCTGCTTCTCTGTTTAGATAAGGAAACATCTCTGAAATGATGACCCAATGAATCCTGGCTTGTTTTTGAGTACTAACATTCAGAATCTGGTAATAGTGAACAGGTCTCAAATATCATTCTTGATTGTGAGCCTATATGTACTGTTCTAAGTGAAACTGTGATCTTGCATATTCAACCTCAAAAGAAAAGTGAAAATAGGAAATATAATTGTAAAGTTATAAACACTGGGGTAGTTGTGTCAGAGGAGGAAATTCACTTGCTTCTAGCCATTTAATATCCAGAGATTTCTGTTGAAGGATATCATCGACCAACAATTATTAAGATACAGGGCATATAAAATAATTCAAATGGATTTAATTTAGGATTTAAAGTTTTGGTACAAAATTTAATTTTAAAAGTTATTGAAAAATGGAACAGAATGGAAGGCAATGAAAGCAAGTTCAACAATCATTATATTGTTTACTAAAAAATCTGAACAGGCCCAGTTTTTATTTAAACTGCAACTGAGTCTGCAATTTTAGTTGTCAGTTATTGTGACCATAAGTCAAGTTGCCACATGGCTGGACTTGATTTTATGACTATTTTTATAATGGTCATTAATTGAGTCACCACAGACATTGAGTGAATCACTTAGTCATTATGTGAATCACATAGTTGTAAATCCAAATCCAGCTTATCCAGGAAGTATTTTTGGGGGGAAAAATCACAAAAATATAGCAAAACATGATTGCATGACTTCAGGGCCCTGCACTGGTTGTAAATTTAAGTTGGTTACCAAGTAGCCAAAATACAGAGGTGGTATGGCAGTCATAACTTTGAGGATGGCTTATAAGTGACTTTTTTCAAGTCTACTGTAACTTCAAATGGTCATGAGGTGATCAGTTGAGGACTACTTGTAATAGTTAAGGCACCAAACTGAAAACAGGGAGATGATGCATCAGTTGGGCGACTTTCGCCAGTCACTCTCTCTTACCCTCAGGAAGAAGTTAAGAAGATAATGTTGATCCACTTCTGAAAATGTTGCTAAAAAAATCTGCAGATTAGTCCAAAGAGTCACCAGGAACCAAGTCTGATTTGAAGGCACACACACGCACACATTACACACACCCAGAAAGTGAACTTAAAGTTCAAATGTTTTATTGGTTACTTTTTCCAAATATTTATTCAGTACTCCACAATTTAAAGTCTTAAAAAATGCTGGCTTAAAATGGGAACGAACCAGTTTGTAACCATTTTCAAAATGGTGACCAACCACAATGTCTATCTCCATTAAGAGTATTGTAATCACTCAAATAATAGAGTCTTGTGGCGCATTAGTGATTAACAAATTAATTATGCTATAATTGTTGAAGGACTATAAACTACTTCATTTATTGACTGTATTTAATTGTTGGGGTACCATTCAAGACTCTTCTCTTCAAGTTTTATGGACAGAAAATAAAAAAAACTAGCCCTTGAGAAATAATAGTGGGTTTGTAATGGGCAGTTAATGTCTCTCTGCAATGATTTTACAAATACACATTTGATAATTGCAAGTAAAGACAACTAGTCTGGTACAATGGTTAAAGATTCCAGGCTTGAAACCAGGAGACTCAAAAGCTCTACAACTGCCTTAGATATGAAGATCACTGGATGATTCTAACCAGTCTTTTTTTTTTCTTAGCCTTACAGGTCAAACCACTTCTGAATACATTGCCAAGAAAAATAAATGCATGGACTAGTCCAGGAATAAGGAATGATTCAAAGGTATACACATAAAATGAAATTGAAGATGAAGTTTTTAATTTAATAACACAGCATTCTTATTGTATAGTCTTTGAGCACTGATAAATCTAGTAGAACGAATGATTTGTCATGATTTGTTATTGTAGCTTCCTCTACAAGCTAACATTTTCAAAGTGATTTGCTAAAGACTACCAGTATCCAACTATAAATATTTTGATGATGTCATTTGAGTCCTTAGTCATTTTTTTGCTTCTGTTTCTATTTTTTTGCTAATGAAAATGAAATCTAACTTTACATAAATTTACTACTATAAGACAATTTTAAATATACCAAAAATACTAGTATCTCATTAATGTTTGCTAACACTTCAAAATTCTAACCTTGGAAAGAATTCCAATGCTTTATGACATAATTTAGTTTGGAAGGCATAACTATTTTTATTGCAGATGTTTCTTAGAATTACATGGAATCATTATTTTTAGTTGTCTGTATCTCATAATATTTTCATTGTGTCAAATAATAAGCAAGTACTATGATACTAAGAGAATGGTTAAGAATTTTCCTTTGTTTTACATTTTTTAAAAGCTATGAATTTACATTTTTTACATATTCATTATTTCTAATTGATAAATCTATACTTCTACCCTGGCATTTAGAAGAAATCTCACAACTTATATTTTTAATGAAATGGAAATGGCAAATATTATCATTTCACATTTTCCAGGAAAGCTAAAGTCATAATTAATTTATTCAATTTTATATTGCCAGAAGCCCAATGGCTGCTTAATCGCTAGTCTAGAAAACTGGATTAGATAAAAGAGGGCAAAGAAACAAAGAGCTAAAAGCAAAATTCTTCTGTTTCATTTGAAAAATGAAAGTGAGTAAGAGGAGTTCTTGGATTACACAATATCCATAGAAAGTATGGAGCCATCACTGAAAAATCCCTGATCCTGATACTTGATAACTGAAAAGGGCATCTGAAGATGATCTAGAAACCACATGGGTTATTAAGGATGCAGACAATTATTTTCAAATTTAATCCCAAATTTCTCAGAAATTTAATTACGAGTATTAAGCATGAGTATAAGATGATTTATTTATTTTTCTGCCATAATGCCTGCCCTGTGGAACAACCTTCCCTTTAAAATTCAGATGACCTGGCCATGCTGGTTTTTCTGAAAGTCTAAAAACCTGCCTTTCCCCAAATGCCTTAAGGTCAGAATGTTAATGGAGTCTAGTATGTGTTTTTGTCTTAGTTGATTGGACATTTTTCGTCAGCATGTTTGATTGTTTTTCTATTGTTTTTATGTGGATATTACTGTTTTTCTACTTGTTTGCTACTCAGAATTATTTGATGAACAACCTTACACAGCTGCATCAAAAATAAAGACTTCCTATAGTTCTATGCCACATAGTCCTAAATTATTTTTAGCTAATCTTCTAAAATTGTTGTAAACAACTTGCAGTCTTTATTCAATAGTGATCTCTAGTCTTGTTAAAGTCAAATCTTGTCCCTCTTTAAGTATTAGTGCTATATTGGCCTTTTTCCAACTCTCTGGCATCTTCCCTGTAAAATAAAGTTCATTATATTTTATAAAGGTTATAAAAATTCATCCCTATAACATTTATAATAGAAACCTGATAATCCGACTGGTCCAGGCACTTTTCCTGGTTTAATTTTTTTATAGCTTCCCTTATTGTTATAGGTCTATTTATAATCTGTTTCTGTTCCTCTGTAATCCTTGGTAAGTTTTATTTCTTTAAGTATTCACCTATTTTCCCTGGAGAGAGTCACTTCCTTTATACAAGTTGGAATAATGTTGATAAAATGCTTTTTGCATAGCCACACTGTTAATAGACTACCTGCCTCTTGTAATTTCAATATCATTTTCTTTTCTTTTCTGTTTCATAATATTATATGCCAACCACTTCTCTGGCTCATTTTCAAATTCAAAGGTTTTTTGCTTCACATAGTTCATTTTTATTTCCATTTCTTTTACTCTTAACATAGATAACTGCCATTGTAGAAGCTTAATTTGTTGAGAAATACTTATCTTCTCTGGAAATTTCTTTATTTCTTTCCCTTTATCTTATCCACAGTAGCTTGTGTTTTCTCTTGACTCTTCTTTTTTAAGTTCACTATTCTTTTGCATGAAATAACCTCTAATAAGACAAGTTTTACTTGTCTTCCAAACTATTCTTAAAGCAATAACTGTATCTACATTATTTTCAAAAAATTCTTTTAATTTCTTTTTACAATCATCCACTACTGCTTCTTTTTACAGCAAATATTTCATTTAGTCTCCATCTAAAAGAACAGGATTTCCTTTTATAAGCGAAACTCACAGGATTATGATCCCAAAAAGTCTTTGGTAATAAAGTCTACTTTAGAAGACATAGTAGTTAAATTCTTTGAAATCAAATCTATTCTTGAAAATAATATATGTTTTTGAGAAAAGTATGCGTAATCTCTTGAATTGCCATTTTTTCTGTTTCCATATATCAACAAGCCCTAAATTGTCTATCAAATCAAAGAAAACTTTTCATATTCTAATATTTTTCTCAGAAAATATTGTGGAAATATTACTGTTTAAGTGATAAAATACATAAACTGTAGCAAATTTAATATTTAAAGATATTTTAATATTTTTCCAGAAGATCACTCCATTCCAATCCCCAGTCAAATACCAATGTTCATATGAAAAAGCCATTATTCTCTCGATCTTTATATATCAGTACTTTATCTTCATTTGAGGCATAAATTCCCAATATCAGAGTTTTAGTCTCATGCAAATTAACTTCCAGTCCAACAAATCAGTGCTCTCCACTCAAATCCCTCAGACGAAGTCCAGAATGATATTATGTTTAATAGTATCAAAAGCCACAAAGAGATCAAGAACTGGGATCAATACACTCCCCCATTCTTTACAGATTATCAACAAGCACAACACATGCAATTTTCTGGCTTGAACACTGATTCCTAACAGTTCAAATAATCTACTTCTCTAGAGCTCTCTGATTCAGTTTCTCCACAGCCTTTCCTAAAAACAGATGGTGAGAGACAGTTCCAAAATCATGTAAGATTGTTGGATTCAGTGAAAGCTGCACTCAGCCAAATTCCATAGCAATCAGAGAGTGATCTGACAAGACCTGACAAAGGGTGAAATTTAATGCCCGCTGTTTTTGGATGACATTCCATCTGTTCCCAAGTGAGAACAAATCTACTGCATGACTTTTCAATTGAGTTGGCCCCTCCAAAAATTGAAACAGGTCCATGGTTGTCATGAGGGTCTTAAATACCTTCTGCTCAAGTGAAATCAGGATGAAGTCTCCCAGTACATCATTCAGGGAAGGTCCACCACCAATCCAACAATCAGGTCCAAATGTATAAATAATATATCTTTCTACTTAGAGGGTAGCACTTCTGAATGCCAGCAGATGATGACACCCCCACTCCCCTATCCAGGAAGCATAGTTGGAACTAAACTCAAAATTGGGCAAATTTCCAAGAGAGGAATGCTACTCACTCCTCTCATTTTTGCCTCGTAATACATGTCAGGTCTGCTCCCTCCTACAACATTAAATTATGGATGAGGAAGAGGCATTTTGGAAAGAGGTGTTTTGGCATGCTGTGGCTAAGGGGTTTTCTTTGGAAAGATCTGAGTACTAGATTTTATTAGAATGTATTGGAGTGTATTCAGGGTGAATGGGTGACCCTTGTTTTGGGGCCCTGAGCTGTTGCTGGAGGTTGAGAAATGGCTGACACACCCTGTTGAGAGAAAACAATACTGATGATCTCAGTGCTGGAGAGCAACTATGGAAGAAAATGGTGCAACTTAAAATACAGTATGTTTTGACTTAAATTTATGGATCAATCTTCATCATCTGTGATACCATCTGGTTCATAGTAAACATAGTTCCAGAAAGCAATTTTGCTACTTTGTAAATAATGTTTGGATTTAATGTTTTTTTTTTAAAAAGACATAAAATGAATTAGATCTTCCTGGGAAGTTGCTTAAAAGAGATGTTATTACTAGATGTTGGGAAGCTTTACAGAAGGAACAAACTAATAAAATGTGCATCACTGACTCAACAGATCTTGAGAGACAAGAGTATAGCCCTTCTGAATGTGTGATATTTACAAGTCTTATCTTGCATAATTGCAGAAAATAGAACATTTAGCTTGGTTAGTAAAACTACATTTTGGTACATTGGAGGGAAGTTTTTGAAAAGATAAGAAACCAGAGCAGAAATTTGATAACTTTCCAACCACATAGAACAAGGCTATTTTGCTAAAATTGTTTTATCTATCAGTGACCCCAACACAATTTTATACCTTAATTGATCTTTAGATGCCACAGAAGACAGTGAGAATCAATGTCTCATTAGTTTTGTTTCCAGAGAGCTTATTAAAAAGGTTAAGGGCTCAAACAAGATTACTATTACAGATTTAATCAGTCTACAAGCCTACTTTACCAAAAGTGGATTTCTATGGAAATCTATGAAATCAGACCAGATTCAGTACATAGAACAATATTTGGGACACAATAAGACGTCTTTCGCAGAAAACCCTCTCAAAATGATAGAAATCTTTATACGTAGAGACCTGCATGCCATATGAAAGCTGTACAATTGTTTTTCCCTGAAAAGCCTAAGAGACCAAGGGTATAGTTTGGCTTTCCATTTAATAAAAAAAAGCTTAAAATGATAGGTGATGACTTCTGGCTATTTTCTATAGCCTGATCTGTGAGCTTATGTCCTGAAATTGTATGCCCAGGTATTTATATTGCCTCATTTGTTCCTCATTTAGACATTAATGTGTCCAATAATCTGCCACTTGTAATTAATATTTCTTTTGAGAAGGCCTAACTTTGATGTTGTAGAATTTGTAGAATGTAAAGTCTTTCTTCCTCGCAAGCTGCCAAAGGTTTCTTGATCCCACGGGGGGGAAAAAGGAAAGAATAGTAATATCGCTGGTGCAAAGAGAGCAATAAATTGTCTATTGCCCCTAATAGGAAGAATAAATCAAGGGTTTAAAATTAGAACTTTAAAGTGTCTGAATTACAGAATGTAAATAGAAGTTTAAAATTGACATTGAAGGTTCAGAATATTTTCTAGATCACATGGAACTGAAAAAGACAGGTTAGACTACTTTAGAGAATGTACCTCTCTTAGTTCTGGAAGCAATTACTTGAGCTATTCATCTTATTTGACAAAGAGGAAAGAACAGACAGAAGAGAATATTTGTGGCCCAGGAGTAAACTGAGCTTGGGTGTTTTCTTGCAGATGTTTCATTACCAAACTAGCCTGGTAATGAAATGTCTGCAAGAAATCAACCATGCCCAGAGAGCGCCAAGGACCTCAAAGAGGAAAGAAAATAATGCTACACTAAGATATACATTTAGCTACTTGTAAAAAGTGCATTATGACTGGTTTTCAATGCATACTGAATGTCAGAAGTACGAATCAATGTTAATGAAAAATAGTTGTGGGGCAATGCTCCTCCTTTCATATATGACTGTGAACCATGGATGATAAATAAATATTCCTTCCTATTACATTATGAATGATTGTAATGAATACTTAACAAAAGCTTAAAGCAAATGAAGGATATGAAAAAATTGTAGTAATTACTAATAAATTACATTTATTATAGTTGATTACTTCATAAGCCTCAGAATTTAGCCTTGACATTCAAAAGGCTTATTACTGCTAAATAACTAAATAAATATGCGTAGGATTAGCCGTTATTGCATTTTATTTCATGGTGCAGGTTTTATAAAGTATATGTCTAGTTTCATACATTGTATTCTTGATGGATTCTAGATGGGCAGCATCCTGCAACTTCACAAAGGATTTGAATAAAATGGATAATGTAAGTTAATATAAGGATAATATAAGACAGATAGATTACTTCCCATTGGATTTCATGCTATCTTAGCTGTGGTGAGATATATTATTAATTCCATAACTGTTTTGCAACAACAACAACAACAAATCTCCAACACTGATTTTTATAAATATGGACTTGCTTAAAAAAAACTGGACATCAAGATTTGGGTTCTAAAGTAACAATATTTATTGCAAACTAGATTGCAAATTAAATTTCTGCTAATTAATGCCATCTTATGGTGATTAACCTAAAGTTCAGGCATTACTTGAATTTTAATTAAACATAAGGACAAGTTCAAATAACGTGACTGTCCTACTGGAGTAAGAACAGGGAAGTCTTAGCACTTAACTGGCTATTTTTCAAGCTTTATCACATTCAACTATTATCAGTTCTATGAATGCATAATTTCATACCAGAGTAACATATCCTTTGGCAAAAGTTGGAATAAATAGACATAATAGGAAGACTGAACTTCAGCCATAATAGCATTTTTGTATTGTTGAAGCTCCATCAACACCTTATTTGTTAATATGA
This sequence comes from Oxyrhabdium leporinum, assembly GCA_032468155.1. Taxonomy (NCBI): domain Eukaryota; kingdom Metazoa; phylum Chordata; class Lepidosauria; order Squamata; family Cyclocoridae; genus Oxyrhabdium; species Oxyrhabdium leporinum. Next base: position 288,466 of record JANHFL010005757.1, on the reverse strand, counting down.
AAAGGTTTAACAGGCAGAGATGGCTACCAAATGTCATAGCATTCGTACACTTTTACTCAGAGAATATCTTCACCCAGGGCATTATTAAAGTTCAAAGAGACAGCAAAATTTGACACTATTGGCCAAAATTTGCACTGATGTAAAGTGATCATTGCATGGTTAGGCGCTCACTGATTTTAAAAGTTTTACCAACTTACAACTACAATTGAACCTGTTAAGTGAGACAGTTGTTAAGTAAATTTTGCCTCATTTTACGACCTTTCTTGCCACAGTTGTTAAGTGAATCACTGCTGTTGTTAAATTAGTAACATGGTTGTTAATTGAATCTGACTTCCCCATTGACTTTGCTTATTAGTAGGTTGCAAAAGGGGATCACATGACCCTGTGACATGGCAACTGTCATAAATATGAACCAGTTTCTAAGCATCTGAATTTTGATCACATAACCATGGGGATGCTGCAACAATGATTAGTGAGAAAAACCATCATAAGTCACTTTTTTTCAGTGCCATTGTAACTTTGAACAGTCACTAAATGAACTGTTGTAAGTTGAGGACTATCTGTGGTTGAAATACAAAGTCTGGATCGCAAATGGAATCTTGCTTCAATGAGATGTCTATAATTACTCTCCACATGTGACCAGTTCTCAGAACAGGTCTCCTTATCCAATACTGCACAATAACTGGTGAGCATGACATATTGTTATAGGCATTTATGCAGAAAAAAATAGCTGTTCCTTGATGGAGGTTTGCCTACATGCAAATTTCCTCCATTTGTATGTTTTCTGAAATGTTTGATACCTATATGTGGTTCCATAGAAGAGAATATACTGTATATAACTCAGGGTTGAAGATGGAGCTTTGATGCCTTCCGAGCTTGGATGGTACACCCTAAGCTACATATATTCTCTTCTTTTGGAATCACACAATACAGTTCTCCCATAGTAAGCCATTTCTTTTTTAGTTTTAACAAGCTTTATAAATGAGTCATTAGTATTTTTTGAGATCACTGGATACAGAATTTGTGCAGTACATCCTTTCTTGCTTGTCTGTAGTCTTAATTGAATCATGTATTGTGCAATATTTTTGTTTATAAGGACCCATGAATTAAAATACTGGTTTCAAACTGAATACAATTTGATTATAACAATCTATAGTATTTACATTGGGTGAAATTGCCTAGTGACTTAATACAAAATATGATTATTATTCAAAACTATATCTAGCAAACAATTTGCCTTCATAGATATTTAATCCTATCTTCTCCCAAGTACATAACATTTCTCAATTCTTGGTCTAATGGCTGATAACAGTGCCAAAAATTAAGTAAACAAGGTAATTGCTTTCTTCTCTGCACTACCAAATGTCCTGTAGTAATTGGGAAGAGAACCAAATATAATCTATACTCTAGTATTTGTAATAGACACATAGGTTCCTGCAGACTGATCCAAATTTGTGTCATATACACTTAATAGCTGGCATTGAACTTTGATGGTTACCAAATATTTTCCTTTTTTTTAAATCTTGAGATCCCCATGTGGCAAAGTAATCTAGTATTTTTTGCTATCCTCAAGAAGCTATGCTGACTTTGAAATTCCCAGAGATACTAAAAATGGAATTTGAGAAATCCCATTTCTAACTCTATAGCCAAATTTTCTACAGTATGCCGTTTGATGAGCACACAAGGAGTTAGGGGAATATAGATATTAATACAGAATACAAGGGGAATACGTATAATAATACAGAACAATAGTCTAAAAATAAACTTTAATTTGAACAATCTGTATTGTGCTGCTATATGATTGAAATAGGAGATCTTGAGTTTTCCTTATATCCAAATAGCCAGACCATAGCTAGGCCTCCTTAATTAGTGTGAATACAGAGTCATTTAGACAGAGAGATGCTTTCATCTTTGCAACCAAAAGTCTTTGGAATATCTGAATGGACAGATAAATACTGGATATAATTATTCTGAATTACAGATAAGGGCTATATCACTTTGTTTAAACAAAACTAATATATTAATGCTACTCAAGATGGGAATAAACAATAGGATAGCTAGGATAGCTAAACATAGTCCCCTCCAAACTCTGAATTCCTCTTTTTTTTATATCTCACTTCTAAATATGGTTATGGATAGAGAAAATGTGCTTGAAACAATCCTGGTGTCAACTTGCAAAGCATCCCTGAACTACTCCTGAGTTGCCATGGGCAAAGGGGATGGAAGAGTGAACTTCGCTGCTGCATCAAGGAGCTGGTATCTCAGTCAAAACAAGGCACATTCTAACTGATACATCAAGGTCATCTCCAGGGGAACCTACAGTGACTGGAGGGAGTGACTTTTACAACCCATGAAATTGCTTAATTGGGGAATGTGATTGATGACACACATTGGGGGAAGGGGGAAACAGGTTCAGAGGCAAAGCGTGAGTTAACTGAGGTCAGAGTTGGCTCCACCTGGTCTGTGCCGGCATGAAGCTCCTAATAAATAACTGGATTTCTTTTGAAGCTTGGCTTGAGGCTCATGATTTAATTAGGGCATCAGTCGAAACCCTGACACATCTATTTCTTCTGCTTGGTTGGGTGGCCTGTAGTATACAGCTATAGCAATGTCAATTTTTTCCCTTTTATATTGACCCATATGCATTCTATGAGGTTTCCATTCTTGGTTTTGTATATTTCTGTAGAGATGTAGTGATCTTTTATATATAATGCAACTCTACCTCCTGTTTTGTTATGTCTGTTTCTTTTGAATAGTTTGCATCCTTCCATCAATACATTCCAGTCGTGAGTTTCATCCCACCAAGTTTCAGTAATGGCTGTATATCTATATCATAACCTATGTCTAACCTCATCTGTATCATAGATAAGCATAGATTAACTCCAAGATAAACATCAGACCAACAAACACCAGACTCCTTACTAGCACGGATGATGTTACCTAGTTTGGGTAATGAAACGTCTGCAAGAAAACAACCAAGCTCAGAGACCACCAAGGAACCCTCATAGTTTAGATTAAAAAAAAAAGTTGATGAATATTATTGATGGCATAGGAAAGATAAGGGCATAAGGACATATAATGTATAATAACAGAAAAAACTCTAAACTGTCATTCTCCTAGTAATGGTAATTGCACAAAATGTAGTTACCTTTCTAGGTACTTTGGCAAATGTGTTGGCCACGAGGTGACAACTTTGTCATCATCAGTTCAACCACAGCAGTTTTTCATGCATATTTAATAATTCAATTGTCAAACTGTGTAAAAGGGCCAGTACTGTAAATGTCAATTGCCAAGGGCGTATCTGATCATGTATTGTGGAGAAATACATTCTTTCAAGGAAAAAGTATGACACAGTTGATATGTTGATTAGGTAGCTGTTTGGAGTAAATGGCCTTCCACCTGGCCACCCCCATAATACAGGAAAGCAGGGCATGCAGCAATTTGGTGGATTTGTCAGCCATCAGGAAAAACTTCAATCAGTTGCTCCTTCTAATCTTGCCTAGGGGAGTGGGGAAGCCAGCTTTGGGAGCTGGTAGAGTGACAGGTTGAATTCATAAAGGTTTGTTATAGAAAGGTGCTGGACTACCAGTTTCTCTGAGATCAGTGGTCCAGGACATCTATGTATGACTAGAGAAAGTGGTAGATGAGAATCTCTACCATTTTCTCTAGCTTTTTGGTATTACTAGAAAGAGTAGGAAACTGGGACAACCCTAAGCACTTTGAGAGGTCCCAGGCTACCTATTCTAACACTAGCAGTACCAAGATCAAAGGGGAAAAAGTGCTTGGAGAGGTCCTCGTCTGTAGCTTTCTCTAACGGTGTTGGTGGTGCTGCTTGTTTCACAATGTTATGTCAGTCCAGCAGCACAAATCAACATGGAGGCCATGGAGGGAAGCTGGTAGCAGCTGGAGTGGAGGGGACATGCCCCTGCAGCAGCTGATTATCAGCCAACAGTAGCTGGGCAGATCCCAGCTCTGCCACCTCATCATCTCAGCCACTGCCAAAACACCCCACATTGTGCAAATAGGACCAGTTATATTGGGGAAAAGTGAAAAACACTACTTCCACCTTGGATTTAAAACACATAGCTGGGGATGAGAGGAAGACTGCCTTACACGGATGTGCCCCTAATGAGTGGTTAGCAATTCTGAAGTTAAAGAACATGTAGCTGCATCCATAGATGCAAGATTCCTGCACTGAGCAGGAGATTAGATCATAACTTGATTGTTGTGCCAATATACATGTAGGTTCCCTTTAGAACCTTTACTTCATGCATTGCTCTACAATGGGTATTGTATTTTTTGTTTTTAATTGTTTAGAATATTGTGCTTGAGAGGCATTGAATTCAGCTATACAGTATCTGGCAGCAAAAAAAGTAAAACCCAGCTAATCCATTGTGACTGAATTCATATAACACACTTACCTGTGAACCATGATTTACAAGCCTAGAATCACATATCAAGTTAAGCCAATAAAAAACAAATTTCACCTAGCCAGTGAATGTGGATAGATCTTAGGTCTGTACAAATTCTTTGAAAGGGCTCTCTTGTAACACAAGGAAGCACATATGAAACATTTCTTTTTATAGCCTGCCTTAGAGGCACCTCCTGTTCTCTTCACTAAGGAAGTGCATGCAAGTATATACAGAGGATCAGGAGCAGCTTCTGAAAAAGCCATACAGTCTGATATAAAATATTTGGCTGCTTTAATAATTTGGGAAGAGGTTCTTTGTTTGACTTCTGCATATTATGAAATACGTTTTTAGAAGGCACTAAGGAACATCCTTACTACATTCCAACCTTTCCAACAATGTACACCAGAGCTTTCTGTAAGGCAAAGCATTTGAAAAGAACACTTGCATTGACCCAAGCAAAGCAGTTTCTTTGAACTGATAAAAGAACTGAGTCTAGAAGGATCAGCATGCTTCTTCAAAGGTTTGTCCTGTATATCTGTATGCACGTAGTCCTTGGTTAACAACGGTTAACAATGGTAATTGAAATCAGAAACTCTGTTGCTAAGTCACGCAGTCATAAAGCACAATGTCACATGACCACACTCTGTCTTAGAACAGGAGTTCCACTTGAGGTTGTTAAGTGAATCCCACACAGTCGTCAAATGTGACATCATGTGACTACAGCTTGTGACTTCCTGCTAGCTTCCACATTGAGTTTGCTTTTTGGAAGCTGGCAGTGAAGGTAAAAAATGGCAATCATGTGACAGCAAGATGCTGCGACTGACATAATTGCCAGCCAGTTGCCAAGTGCCTGAATGACAATCAAATGACTGCCACAACTTCAAGAACTGGCTGTAATTCTCATTCAGCATCGTGGTAACTTCAAATAGTTGTTGAACGAGTGGTTGTTAACTAAGGACTACCTGTATGTACATATCTTCACAACCACTTTTCTTCATTGATGGTCCCAGCAGTAGCATTGTCTGTATATACACACATGCAGACAGCTGGAGAAAGCCTTCGAAAAAGCAGGCACAGGAAATATATGTAGCTGTTATAGCACTTCAAGGAGGAATGGTTTGCTGACACTCACACTTTTTCACTTGCTTGGCCCAACCTTATTTATTTAGTTCTGTCATGTTAATGCTACTCTACTCCAAATGGCTCTGAGCAGTATACAACAAAAAGAGAGATGAAATCAACAGAACAAGCAGAAAACAGTGTAAACCATGCCACAATCTAACAGGTGGAGACTTCAAAGTTAGCATTCCCCAAATCCTCTTTCCCCAAACCAAGTTTTCACCTCTCTGTGGAAGTGCATTGGAGAAGTGGTGGTCCATATGTATGGGGTGGGAGTTATTCCAGAGGTGGCCCTACCTTAGAGCCCCCACTGATGGAACTCCTTAGCGCATGGGACTTTCAGTAGAGCCTCTCTCCCAGGTCTTAGAGAGGAAAAATCATTGTGGAGCAGGCAGTTTTGAAACTAACTAGGCCCTGAGCCTTTAGGGCTTTAAAATGATAACCAGTGCCTGTAAAGGTTCCGACTAATAAACCCAAGCAAATCAGAAATCTCAGACTAGGATCCTTCCCAAAGGTCTTTATTAAGTACATTATATCGGCACAGCTTCAAAGGAAAATCAACTCTAAGTCTTCCCCGTAGTTTCAATATAATTAAAATAGAAAATAGTAACCCCATCCCCAAGTGTCACAGGTCACGTTGGCCAATTGGGTTAATTGGTGGACTCTCCAGGCACTCCTTCCCCAATCTTATCTGTTGACAGTAGAGATGACCTTGGTTCTCACGAGAAAGCTCTGTTGTGTCTAGTAAGGCATTCCAACCT
>JANHFL010005757.1:253505-282074 GCA_032468155.1 Oxyrhabdium leporinum | reverse complement strand
ATAAATAAATAAATAAATAAATAAATAAATAAATAAATAAATAAATAAATAAATAAATAAATAAATAAATAAACTGTAGCAATTCTGACAATTTAGAAGAAATAAATAACCAGTAGGTAGAGGGTTTTCTTTCCAAGCCATCTCTGTTAAATGTGGAAATAAAGCTATGGAATGAATATAGTGGAATCTGCCCGTGGTATAATTATACAGGGTGAACTGGTATTTGTGCCATTCATTTTAAAGTTATCCATTTTCTTTTAAGGAAAGAAAATCCAAAGCTGCAAAGATAGAATTATAGTAAGAACATGTAATGTAAGAAGCATGAACACAAGAAAACGCAACACAAATTGACATATGAAGTATCAGTGAATTGAGATGGACTACAATAGGAGAGTTTCAGTCAGAAGATCATACAAGTCATGTGATCAACATTCCAGCCAGATTCCAACAAGCAAAGTCATTGCAGGAAGCCAGATTCATTTAACGATAATACAATTTGCTTAACAGCAGCAGTGATTAATTTTAAAATTGTGGCAAAAAAAAGTTTGCAAAATGGAACACAACTCATTGAACAATTGCCTCATTTAACAATGGAAATGTTGGGATATATTGTGTTTGTAAATCGAGGATTCCCTGTGGTTGGATTGTATGACTTAGGAAACCAAAACGAAATAGTAGGATGGTTTAACAATTTCTGCTACTCCAAAGATTTCATCATAGTTGGCGCTGTTCCAAACAACTAAAACAATGGCACTATGCATGGACATCATTAGATGAAATATAGAGAAATTGAACTGATTATATTACTGCTAAAAGGAGGTGGAAGAGCTCAATTACAGCATCAAAGACATGCCCATTTATAAGTTCCAAGTTAAGCTAAAGAAAGCCAATCAGTTTCCATGATATGATCTTTAACATATATTCACCATTTTCAAGGAGAACATGAGGAATCACTCTGAAGTCCTGAACCTCAGTGATAGAAAGCCAAATAAGTTATGGAATGAACTTAAAGAAGTTGTTAAGGATAAATGTGAAAAGACTGCCAAAAATGTAGACAGAGAAAAAGGTAAATTGTATGCTAGAATAAAATATGGAAATTGCCAAGAAAAGCCAAAGCCAAGGACAAAAATCTCAGAAAGGAATTTAACATGGAGTTTCAGAGAGTTCTTAGGAGAGATAAGAAGTCTTACAAAACATCTGTAAAGACACTGAAGATGAAAACAGAAATGGAAAAACATAAAAAATATTTCAACAGATCTCTGAACTCAGAAGGAGATTCCAGACTCAAACTGGTATGCTAAAGATATAAATGGATAGATAGTAATGGATCCAAAAAGTAGATACTGTAGATACTGTATGTCAACATATAATATATGTTAGAATACATTTCTTGCCTACAATATATAATCCTGAAAGATGTAGTTAGATCAGTACTCTGGATATTGCCAATTTGGAAGATTGCAGAAATTGACGGAATACTCACTGAAATATGGCAAGCAATAGAAGAAGTCAAGGTTCTAACCAAGCTATGCCAGCAAGTCTGGAGAAGAACACAGTGGCCAACTGATTGTCAATATAGATTCCAATACCAAAGAAAGGAAACTTAACAGAATATACAAACTATCATAAAATATGCTTACTTTTAGATGCTGGTGAAATAATGCTTAGGATCATCCAATACAGATTAGAGTCTTGCATAGAAAAAGAAATCCCAGATGTACAACCTGGCTTTGGAAAAGGATGAGGAACATGAGACATCATTGCTGATAAAGTATAGTAATAAACGCTACTTAAATATTTTTATCACACCTCTACTTAGGTTGGACCAACGGGATCCCAATATAACACAGAAAGTTTCTTTGTATTATCTACTCCTCCTTCTCCTCTACCCTTCACTTACCTGTCTATGTAGTATCAGCCCACATACTGATAAAGATATTTTCACTGAAGCTTGAGAATCATAATGTAAAATTGTGAATTAGCAGATTTCTTTTTCCATTTCTTAATGCAGGGTTCAGAGTAAGTAACTGTTCCAGTCATCCAGCTAGCTCCCACGCCTAAGGGAGGATTAGAATCTGGGACTCCCCATTCCTAGTCTAGCACATTAATCACTACACCACATTGTTTCATATGTCAGGTTCTTCATTTAATGAATGGCATGTTGCTGAACAGGAACTACTACTATACTATATGTTGAGGGAGAGGGAGTGTTTTACTGTCAGAGAACCAAAATACTATCCAGGATGGATTTTTATGTTAATAGTTATCATATGACTAAATTTCTGAAAAATTTCAGGAGCTGAAAAGCAGAACTTTCCATTATGGCTCATGTTAGATTCCATTCCTTGAAGCACTTTTCCCTTTGCTTTCTACCTAGACAATATTTAGCATTATTATTAGTGGTTCTTCCATTACTTGTAGTACAAGCCCTTCTCAGGATTTCATAACTATTCAGTTCTACTGAATGACCAATAAAAAAAAAATCTATTGCTGAATAAAATGTATATACATTCTATTCAGATATACATCAGTCATGGTCAAGAATTGATATGATTTTGCTGACACCAGAATTAAGAGCAAATATACAAGAGATAGAAATAGAAACAAACACATGGGCAGACTATAACTCAATAAACATAAAATGTAAAGGCCAAAGGAAAAAAAAAGAGATGGATGTTGAATCAAACGATACTAAAAGATAAAGAATTTATTCAAATAATGGAAAAAGGAATGGATTTATTTTTTAAGGAGAACAGGAAATAAGAGACTTCACTACAAATTGTATGGGATACAGCAAAAGCATACATTTGGGGATTAGTTATAATTTATACAGCAAAAAAGAACAAAGAAAAGAGACAAACACAAAAGAGATTGGCGGAAGAACATAAAAGATTGGAAATAGATTTACAGAAAGAACTCCAAAAAAGAAACTTAAAAAAGCAACTAGAGTTAATAAAGCACAAACTCAACTTAATGGAAACAGAAGAATTAGCACAAAAGATTAAAGGAGCAAAACAAAATTACTTTGAAAATGCTAATAAACCAGGAAGATGGTTAGCTTATAAATTGAAAAAGGAAAAAGAGAAGAAGTTAATATATAGTTTGTTAGATGAAACAGGAACCCTACACTATCAAAATGAAAGCAAAAAGAAAATAATTCAGAACTATTATGAAAAATTACATAATCAAGAAAAAGTGTCAGAAGAAAAAATAAAACAATATTTGGAGAAAGCTAAACCACCCAAGGTACCTGAAAGAGTGAAGGGTATGTTAAATGAAAAGATAACAATGATGAAATTAACAGAGGCGATCAAGAGACAAAAAATAATAATAAAACACCAGGACCAAATAGACTCTGGCAGAATTTTATAAATGCTTACAAGACACTTCAGGTACTTCAATGTTGGAAGTTTACAATGAAGTATTGTTAGAGGCTAAAATACCAAATAGATGGAGGGAAGCAAATGTAACTTTAATACCAGAAGAATCAGATAATACACAGATAAAAAACTACAGACCAATATCGCTATTAAATGCAGACTATAAGATATATGCTTCAATAACTGCAGAAAGATTAAAAAGATTCCTGAATTATTTTATACACCCAGACCAGAATGGATTTTTACCGAAAAGGCAAATCAAAAATAATATGAGAATTATCTTGAATATGTTGGAGTATTATGAAGTACATTCTGAAAAACAAATGGCACTGATATTTTTAGATGCACAGAAAGCATTTTATAACATAAATTGGCAATTCATGTTACTACAATTAAAGTATACAAATTTTGGGGAGAAATTTATAAACATGATAAAGGCAGTATACTCTAAACAAACTGCAAAAGTGATGCCCTCTGTCCCCTTTACTATTTATATTAACATTGGAAGTATTAAATAGAAGTATTAGAAAAGATTCAGAAATAAAAGGAATGGAAATAAAAACAGAGAAATACAAATTACAGACATTTGCAGATGACCCGGTATTTATTTTAGAAGAGCCATGGGAAACTGGACCCAAGCTAATAAAAATGATAGCAGAATATGGTGATGTGACAGGATTGAAAATGAATAAAGAGAAAATTAGAATACTAGTTAAAAACTAGTTTTAAAAAAAGAGCTGGTGGAGAAGATAGGTATTCAGATAGTGAAGAAAGTTAAATACTTAGGAATTCAGTTAACAGTAAGATGTGCAACTATCAAAGAAGATAATTATATAAAATGGAAATGGAAAAATCTGCAGCTATCGATGATAGGGAGAATAGTTACAATAAAAATGAATATCCTGCCGAGATGATTATTCCTATTTCAAACAATTCTGATAAAACTAGATTTTTTTTTTGAAGAATTAAACAAAATGATATTAAAATATATTTGGCAAGGGGGAAAAGGAAGAATAAAATTGAAACTGCTACAAGATACCAAACATAAAGGGGGCTTTAGGTTGCCAGATTGGGAGCTATATTACCAGGCCTCTGCACTTGTCTGGGTGAAAGAATGGGTAAATTTGAGACATAAAAGATTATTAAATTTGGAGGGGCATGATCTCCAATTGAGGTGGCATGCTTTTTCATGATATGGCAAAAGTAAAATGCATGGATACTTTCAAAGACATTTTGTTAGAAATGCATTATTGTTAATATGGGAGGAAATTAAAGAAAGACATTATATGAAAATACCAGTCTGGCTCTCCACTATGGAAGCACTGATACATCCTAATGTGATTGATGCGGAAATAATTGTAAGATATAAGGATATCTTAAATGACAACAGGGAACTCAAATCCAAACAAGAACTGACCAATCAAGTGATCGATTTAGCTTGGTGGCCATATGTGCAAATACAATCAAGATATGAGAAAGATGCAAGAATGCAGGGCTTTCATAAAGAGCTAACAGAATTAGATCAAATATTACTAGGGACAGATGAAAAACTAATTTAAAATGTACAATTATCTACTGAGTATTAAATTGGAAGAAGAACAAGCAAAAGCAACAATGACAAGATGGGCTAAAAACTTTGGTTATTCAACAGAATTAGAGAAATGGCACAAACTGTGGGATAGAAATTATAAATTAACAATGTCAACGGCCTATAAGGAGAACTTACAGTATATAAAATGTTTTATAGGTGGTTTTATATCTACCTCCAGCGAGTTTAGCAAAGATGTATGAAAATTTATCAGCTAAATGTTGGAAGCGTAATCAGATACCAGGTTCATATTACTATATGTGGTGGACATGCCCAAAGGCAAAAAAAAATGGACTAAAATACATACTTGGTTAGAAAAAATGATAAAACAATATATAGATTTGAAACCAGATATATTTTTGTTGGGTATATTACCAGATCAGTATGACAAAGGGAAAACATATTTAATTTTACATGTACTAACGGCAGCAAGAATTGTGTTCGCACAGTAATGGAAAAATGAAGAGATCCCTACAGATGAAAATGTTATAAACAATATTAGAATGTACTGAGATGGATAGATTAACACTTAAAATAAAACACAAGGAAGAAACAGAATATTTCTTGACATGGGACTTGTTTTATCAATGGTTAACTAATAGAATCAGAGATTAGAAATTAATAAGATCTAAAAGATAATAAAAACCTTTATATTGAGGGTTTTGTAAGATGGATAAACTAATTGTATTATTGTTTTGCGACTATTAATGTTTATTATGTTTACTGTTATGATTTATGTTGATTAACATTGTATTTCTACTTAAAACTAATTATGTCCATACAGCATGCTGTTCAGATTGATATGGAATTTTTATGTGATATAAAAGAAAAATGTATTAATAAAACATTTTTTTTTAAAAAAGATATCTTCACACAAATGTGGACTCCTGCTCCTTGAGCAGGAGCACAGAGTCCAGGAAAACCTCCAGACCATGCACCAGCTCTGTTTGAGGGGTGTCATCCCCGCCAGAATTAAAGATGTCAAATCACTGTGCACGTGTCTTGAATCCAGGCTGTCAGCTTTCCAGCTGACAAGCTCAGCATCTTTAACTGCTGCGCCATTACACCCTCTTGGATAAATGTGTGTGTGTGTGTGTGTACATACACACAAACACACACACACACACAGAGATAATTTATCCAAGTCTTGAGAAGATTACTATTTCCTATTTCAGCTCTAAAATGCTTGCAAAGTACATTATATTAGGATTTCTATGATAGAAATCTAAATGTATATACAGGATGTCCATACAAGTTAATGAGTATGGACTTAAATACAATGATATACGAACTGCCTTATATAGCTCACTCTGACTGGCAGCACTTCCAGAGTCTGCAAATATCACATATCAAGTCTGTTAACTCACTCACCTGCTTTTTGCAGTAACAATTCTCCCTGCCAAGACATTTTAAAGACAATATTTGTGTCATATAATTAACAAGACATCCTCTGTTCCAAGTGAAATGTTTCAAATTACTCCACAAACATAGCTGGAAACTAAGTTAAATGAGACACAGAGCAGTGCTTTTCACATTATTTCAAGAACATTTTAGCAGCAAGGCAAAGCATAAAACTGTTTCACCAATAAGGCGTAGCAAGACACATGTAAAGTAATCTGTCTTTGTATCTGTTTTCTTTGGACCTTCAGGAGGATCAAAGACACAACCGTACGTGCCAGTTTATCTTTTTCCAAGAGACTGATGTAAAAAGGACTACTAGCTCCTGCTGTTCCTCAGGAGTATAATCATGTACTCTGGTTTGTGCAAGTAAATTCTTAACTCACTGAAAGACTTTTCTAGAATTACAGGGGAAATATTACTTTCAAGCTCAGTTCTTTTTGCTATGGCTTCCAAATATAGAAATATAGGAGATCAAAGAAATAAACACAGTGGGAAAAGAAACAGAGTCAGAAATGAAAAAGAAAACAGAACACAATTCAAAACGGCAAAAGTGGAGTTATATTGGTAAAAGGTTAGACCCAACCATGGTTAAGTGCAGACATAGGACATAGGAAGACATTTGGAGACTCCCAACATATATGTGTATGTCTTCAAAAATTATGCTGAGTTCAAACCCTTCCAGAAGTCAAAAAATAGAAGCCTATATATGTACTTGTGAGGGGGAAAAGAACTAACTCAAGGTAAGCTTGCATAATACCCTTCCTTCCAGTGACAGCTGTATTTTGATGGATCAATATAAATTGAATAATGGGAATTATATTCCAACACATTTGAAACGGCATTAGGTTGGGCAAAACCATTCTGTAAAAGATCTTGAACCAACTAAAGATAAAATGAAGACATCTTGATTATTCTGGGGTTTTATATCTGAATGTCTAATTTCTCATATATTTATATATATATATATATATAGATATAGATATACAGTATGTGTTTATAAACTCAAGTAAATACCTTTACATTTGGTTGCATTAAAAGCTTGATTGCTGTTCTGAAAAAGAAAAATTTTATGATAATGAAACTGAAATGTCCAAAATATGAGGAATTTTAAAGTTGGTTAAAGATCTTGTGGGTGTGAAATTGTAGGCAATTACTTTTGATCAATGTGTCAGACACTGGTGCTGAATTTATTCTAATTTGCTAAAGAAAATATTCTGAAATATTTTAAAACACCAAGGACCCTGATTAAAGCAAAATGTGTCTATAATATGCAAGGGTACAAAAAAGAAACCTAGTCCAATGAGACTTGTACAATGTCAAACACCAGAGCAGCAAAAAAATTAAAGAAATTCTTTGAAATTCTTGCTTCTGCTAAGTTCAAAGTCTTCCAGCAGCCAATAGAAATAACACACAAAGACATAAAAACAAGAGAACAAAAATGAAAAACCAGAGATGTATCTGAAATTAATTACAAGGAATATTTAAACTACTTAGGAAAAAAACCCACAAAAATATTTACATATAGTGCTGATGAATTTAAACCATTTTCAGGGTGATACAAATCAAGGTTACATATTGTTCTTTTTTAATAAAATCTCAAAAAAAATCATAGCGTGAGAAAGAAAAACACTACTTAATAGACAGAGAGAGATGAGCAAGAGATAACCAGTAAGCTTGTATCATCATAATTGCACAAGCAGCATTTACAACTTTAGATGCACAATATGTTGCAATGTTTCAAGAATATATATTTCATATTTTATGACTCCCATCTATTCTCATTGATTCTGCCCATCTTACTGTCTCCTCAGGAAAAACTGTCTGCCAAAAGACTAAATAATGCTCTAGATAGAATCAACTGGAATAGAAAACAAATTATTTGCCTGTCTATATTATCTCATCACAAAATTCTTCTGAAAGCTTCTTTTTTCATGGTCTCTACTAATAACCCTACATAATGAGCAAGCAATTCAAATCAGGAACGTGGTCAGGTTTTATTACTCCTGCATCAAGCAGCGCTACTTTCAACCTCCAACCAAGTTAGGTCTTGCTCCTGGCCTGAAAAGCATATCTTATTTTTCTGTAAGGGATTATGATATACTGTATTTTCACTTTGCATTTAATTCAGAGGCAGCACAAACAGATCTTCCCATACAATAAAGCCTTAAGGCATCTGGATCATACTTCCATTTGAAATAGCAACAATTTACCAAATTCTTGGTAATAGTATTACCAAAATAGTACAGTAGAACCTCTGGTCATGACCATAGTTCATTCCATAACTTTAGTCGCAACCTGATTTGGTCATGACCCGAACCTAATTTTGGAAATTTGGCGCTTACCAAAAAAATGCCACAGAAGGGGAAATCAGCCGCAGAAAAAAAAATGTGAATTTTTTTGGTCGGAATCCGATTTGGTCATGGTCAGAAGCGTTCGTGACCAGGGGTTCTACTGGTGAAAGCAATGTACAACATCCAAATGTGGAACTCCTGTCATCTATCATATAAGTTACATTAGTTAAGGTTAATGAGAATTCAACAAGTTCCAGAGGGCCACACGCCCATTAGACTACTTTTGGAAAAATATACCAAAAAAAGGAAAGAAAACCCCCCCGAAGTATTAACAAATTGTGAGGGATTTGCAATGGTTAAGTGATTCCATAAACCATTTGTATATTATTTATGTAGCACTTCCCCCGAAAGGGCAATGGGGCCCTTCCATTCCTTAAAATCCTAACCCTAAAATCATATTAAATCACACAATAATATGAAACATTAAATCTTATGGTGAGCAATGTTGCTCAAGATAAAAATGTCCCAAAGACTGTCCTTTTGGGCCAAATGGCCCCTCACAACCCTGTTGCCTCATAAATACGTGTCCTCTGCAGGCCCAGTGAGAGGCCTATGGAGTCTTCCTCTCACGGCAACTAGGATACAGTCTCTAGTCCAAGATGTAAACATTTTTTCTTCCTTGGAGTGGCAAAAAGAGGAGTGTAGCCTCTTTTCCTCCTAGCAGTTTCGTTCTTTTCATTCTCTCTGAGTTATTTTTTCCTCAGCTGCCCAATTCTGCCCTGTTATTCCCAGCACTCTGATTTTACTCCTCCCCTGGGAACTACATTTCCTAGAAATCTCCTCCAGGGCCCTTTCCTGTCCTAATTCTAGGGGAGAGGCCCCAACCAGCCAGCCAACCAGGGAATGCTCATAATGGAGCAAGTTACATTTAATTTTTCAGTTATTTTCATGTCATAATTGCAAAGCATCAGGATATTTTTCTCAATACAATAAACGTCATCATTACTTTAAAGGAGGCCTTGGAAAACTACTAATTTAAATTCCAAAAAGGACATAAAATCAACCCTGTCATGTGAAAGTTAAAATCTCTTTTAAAAAGTATGTAGAGAAGACATATCATTCACATGTTTATATACAAACTTCTCAAAAGTATGACTGCTCTTGAAACGCACAATTAACTGTGCTTCATGGTGTTTGCTTTTATGAAAATGAAGAATTTCTTACCTTACCTACCAGAAAGGAAACAATTTTTTCAAGGACCTACAGGCAATTCAGTAAAATGTCATGATCAACCATACGTAAAGATACTAAAATATCAAATAAAATAAGCATAAAGAATTGACCTCTGACCATTGTCATAAAAAGAAAGTAAGAAATAATTCTATTTCCATGATATGATTACAGTTAAATGGATCTATACCACCGCAACACAGCCATGGTGACAATGGAGTACAATGACATCCTGTTGAATCTTCTTTAACTCAAATGTTTTCAAAGGAGACAGAACTTTCATGAAAGATCAGGAAAAGAAATGAGTTCTTAAGCGGTCTACACCCTTCCAAAGTACCTTTTCTTCTTTGGAACCAAGTAAACAGAGTATAATCTTGTGTTTTCACAAATGAAAATATATATATTCCCAGAAGCCTTTCAAGAAATGATTGTGCATTGCTGAATCAAAGGATTTTTATAATAGGACTAAGCATTACTTCAGATGTGAAGGCAAAAGGGTACTTTGGAGTTTCTAAAGGCACTCACACACCTTGCTTTTACAATTTCTTAAGTAGTTGTGTCTTCACCCAGGACTTTCCCTTAGCAGCTGCAGTACGATCCTGGGAAGAAATATATTTCCCTTAAAGAGCTGCAGACCAGTATTCTATGTGCACCATACATAATTCTATTATACAAAGGTCAGGTAGGAAGAATGCATAGGATGTGTAGCAAATATTCTACATACTTCCAAAGTTGATTATGGTAGCACATGGCTTTCCTGCAAGAAACTGTCTTCAATTTTTTTCCTTTCTGTTCAATCATGTCCAATTCTCAGAGACTGCCTGGAAAAGTCCCTGCAATTTTCTTGGCAAGGTTTTTCAAAAGTACTTTGCCATTGCCTCCTTCCTAGGACTGAGAGAAAATTACTGGCCCGAGGTCACCCAGATGGCTTCATGTCCAAGTTGACACTAGAAGTCACAATCTCTCGTTTTCTAGTCTGATGCCTTAACCGCTATGCAAAAATGGTTCTCCAAACCTTAAATACATGCACCCAAATAGACTGCCATATATGGGCCTAAGATCTCCTATGGATGTTTACTAGGAAATATTTATTTAATAGAAATAATTTATATCACCTCACAACTGACTTTTGACAGCATACAAAGATGAAAACTTAACAATTAAAACAATTGATTTACTGTAAGTATTGATTTTATTGTGAGTTACTTCCTCCTAGTAATCATCCATTATATTGCAACCTTGGAAAATTAAGATTGTATAAAATTCTCAAGAAACCTAATAAACCAGGGGTGAGGAAACTGGAGTCCTCCAAAACTTTGTGAATTACAGTTCCTAATAGATCTAAGCAGCATGTTCAATGGTGAAGGATCCCAGGAGATTGATGCCACCTTATTAATTTGTAATGTTACTTCAATAAGGTTACTTAAATAACTTCAATAAAGTTAGCATAATTTTATAGGCTGGGTAATGAATTACAAGTGGATGGACCTAACACTACACATTTACTCAAAAGTTGGGTCAACAGGCTTGAAGTTCTCAAGAAAATGATGAACTAGTGAGGTGGTTAGATTGCCTATAACACTGAATAGATTCTCTTCTGATCTTTCAATAATATTGATGTTTTAAATTGTGGAATATTATATGGATTGTTTTTATTGTATGCCACACAGAGTCATGTTTTTCTATATAAATATGATTAAATAAATAAAAAATTTAGTTCAGCTACTTGCTGTCTGTAGAGAAGTACAGAGCTGGCCTTCAAAAAGAATTCACAACCTTTATGTAAACATCAGCTAAACTGTGATAGACAGGAGAAGGTGAAGAAATTACTCAAGCTTGTCCAGAGAAAAGGAATCTAAGTCAGGCTTTCAAGATTCTGTGATTTAAAAAGTACCATTATAGTTGTTTTAGTGGGGTCTGTTTCCTGACTAGGTCTATTTTGAAGGGTTGACATCTCTAATAAAACGGGGTTAGGGGCATATTATACAGTAATCATTTTCCATCTGATTTGTGAGAAGTAACTTTCTCACATTTTCAATAACCATCCTATTCACTAATGATGTATAAAATAATTTGAATTGTAAATATTTCAAGCTCAAAACACGTTGAACTGAAAACAGTTGTTTCCGAGAGTGTTTCAAGATTTAAATAACCATCCAAAGTAATCAAAACAATCCAATGAAGCCCAAATTAATTGTTTTAAAAAGTGTTGCCAGCTTTAAAATTTGAAACCCTTTGCACATCCTTCTTAGCCTATTTGTAATTGCTAATAATAGAACTTGTTTCTTATATGCCAAATGTTATCTGGTTTATGTTTTACTGTATACTTTTCCCCCCTTATCTTGAAGGAAGTAAACTAGGCACTTGACCAAAAATAACTAAATCCATTCAAATATTTCAGTTGTAGGATTCTATTAAGTACCACCTTTCCACATTATCCATGATATATCACAAACTAATTCAAAATTTGTTCAATACATATAAACATAGACACAAATAACATGCAATACATACATACAGTAATTTTGTTTATGATTGCTTCATGTTCCCGTTCCTTCATCCCCCCAGAACCTAGTCAGGATTAGGAGAATCCCCATTCTCCAGATACAGCCATCCATATAAAGACAGATGGTGGGTTTTTTTTTACATGAATAAGATTATCATAGATCATAAAGACTGAGAAAAATAAGCAAATTTTAAGCATGCTGCATGCTAACGGTGTTATCACAAAAGATAATTAGGCCTCTTTCTATTTAGCTTCTTATTTGGGAAGTTATTTATTTCAGTCTTTTCCTTTTAATGGAGTGAAATCTATTTTGCAAGTTGGCATGTGAGTTGTACTAAATTAATGCAAAGCCATTATTTACATGTTGAGATCACTGTCTTTGCTGTACCAAAGCATATGGAAAATGTTAACCATTTATCTAATGTTGACTAACAAATCAAAACTTTTAGGATTTTTTTCCACCCTGACTGATGGAGATAGATGCTTAGCATTGCTCTTTCCTACTGTTTTGTGTCTCAAAGCCCCAGCATCTGTCTTTTTTGCCAGTGGAAAAACAAAATTCATGAATAACATTGTTTTCCAAAAAAAATCATAGCAGATCCTGTGTCCTGCAGATAATTCTTCTAGAAAGCAATAATTAGACTGCATAAAAATATCATTACAAATACTGAAAAATCTTGAATAACTTTGAATATCTACTTCTGGCATTTAATATAAATACACATTAAGCTGCAAATAGCATGAATATGCATGTGACAATACATATACACATCAACATATATCTATCAGAGAAAATAAACAAAGACCTTTAAAAGAATATATCTGAATTAATATGGTTTCTATATCTACAAGATTTTGCTGAATTTTGATATGAATTATATTTTCTCTTATTTGTATTTTAATAGTACACCACTTTACACCATTTTAGTTCCAAAGAAGATGAGACTAAACTTATTATTAAAGTTTATTATTAAAGTGAATTATTAAAAAAAACCTCAGAAAACAATAAAACTAATAAGATCCAAAATTCCACCCCCAAAATGTATCAAGATTTGTAAGCTTTTGATATCAGAAGGAAAAAAATAATTTAGAAGTATGTTTTAATTCAAGCTATGTTTAAAAAACAATGGTCATTACAATAAAAAAGAACGATTAAGACTGCATGTATATGTCTCCATACTTGCTTATAATAAGCCTTATTGAATTCAATAAAACTTACTTCTCAGCAGAAATTTACCCTGTTAGATATTCTAGGCACAGAAAGTAGCCATACCGTCCACTGTCTTTTCAAAAGTTTGCCAATCATACAAACAGCGCAAAACACCCACCCATGCATTTCAACTACTGATGGGCAAAGTCTTAAAAAATGTCCATAAAACTTACCAAGACAACATGGCTTCATCCATGAGGAATGGTTAATTTGAGATATAAAGGCTTTTCTTTCTGGCTTCCATTCTATAGTACGGGTCTCCATCTGGTTGTATGCCATGCATCTAAAGAACATTGCTTTCTTTTCCTGGGAAGGCATTTCTTTTTCTTTTCAATTACAAAATATTCCCTTGCTTTCCTCTTACTAGGCTGCCAGTCACTTGTTGCAGTAGTAACAGGGAAAGTCAAGAACTGCCTTCTTTTCAGCTGGCCGACACAAATAATTTTTTCTCCTTTCATTAGCATTTCATTCAGGCAGCACAAATGAATCTATTCATTTCTATTTTTTTAATATATTTTTTTGTCCTCAGAAACTCACAGGATGAATGAGGGTTATCTAGGAAGATAAGGCCTGGGCCTGAGAATTTCATTTAGCCTGATTGCTTACAATCTGTGCCTCTAAATACAGGGGCCCTCAATGCTGCATATCAATTTTGGCTGCTTCCTCTCTCCTATTCTATCCCTTCTTCTCGTCTGCCAGCAGGAGATTGTACATTCAGCCATCAAGAATACCTATCAGGGTGAAAACTGTAAGACTCTTTCAAGCCTGCATCTGAAATATTTAAGTAAAGGATCTTCTCTGCTGTTAGGAGCTTTGTTAGGGCTCTGTTAGAGAAAAATCTAGCCCCAAAATGTCTGTCATGCTTTGTAGTACTACAGCCTCTTGGCTAAAAAGATTGATCTACACGGATGACAGAGTCTCTCAGAAACTTCTGCATCATCTCAGGTTAATGAATAGGGGAGCTGCCCAGGGCAATACTGATGTCTCTGTAAAGGCACAGCAGATCTGCTGATGACTTCGTGAGGCTGGCAAAATCAGAAGCAAAAAGCCTGAGACTAGTCAGAACCATTATCAAAGCATAAGGCAAGCAGCAAGAAGTCTATTACCACATACAGTTGAGAGAAAAAGATGTACACTTTAAACCATGATATAAATAGAAGACTTGATTCCAGAATAGCTGACTTTTGTAAAGGAGACAACATAGGTAATAAAAGCAATGTATTTATCAGAAATTTGTCCTTGATCTCGTTACCTCTTGACTGCTGCCTGAGTTTTTAGAAAATTTATTTCTTTGCCCTGGGTAAAGTTCTAACAGACATTTGATTTCATTGCCATATGATAGAAGTACAAGGCCATTTGTTGAGAACTAGAAAAGCACCCAACCATCAATAGCCACCTTTGGAGAATGAGCACAAATTTGGATATTCAGATATTATGATGGAATAACACCAGGGAAGAACTGAGTAGATCAACAGTGAAAGCTTCACAGAATCCAGGAGATTAGGGTCAAATCCTAGCAAAGTCTTGTTTTCACAGAGAATGACACAATTTTCTAGGCTGACTTTTTAAATAGCTATGTCACAACACTTGCATTTCAGGAAGATATATAAAGGAAAGGAAGGTTTTAACAAGATTTTTAGTTTTATGAATATGTGTGTCATCATTCATCATCATTTTAGCCATTGTCTATCACTGCAGGATGAAGGCCTCTTCCCCATGTTTCCAATCCATACGGTCTTGAGCTTTCTTTTGCCAATTGGGCCACAATACTTGCTGATGTTGTTGATCCATCTTGTTCTAGGTCTCTTTTGTGGATGCTTTTTGTTAACTGGAATCCATTCTATGACTGCCTTGGTCCACCTGACACCAGCTCTACTTGCTATGTGACCAGCCCATTTCCATTTCCATTCTTTTACTTTCTTGATTTTATCATATACTTTTGTTTGTTCTCTAATCCATGTGCAGGTCTTTCTATCTTATCTTGTAATGCCAAGCATGTAACTTTCCATGGCTTTTTGCACCACTCATTCAATTTCCTTTATTGTATCACCTTCCATTGAGATCTATTGGTCAAGTGTTCTGCTGATTAATTGTTCGGTCAGGAAATTTCTCCTTACTTCTCGGTTGCTTCTCTCCTTGATTTTTATTCATTGCTTCTTTCCTGCCTTCAGATGCTTTGGAGAATAGGTTGATGCAATCTTCTTGCCTACTACGTCTAGCTATTCTCCAGATACATATATTTTTCCTTTGGTGAATTTATTAAAGACAACCTGGCTCTTTTTCAAATTTATTTTAAAGCCAAATGGTTCTCCTGCTTTGTGTGGCTCTTGTATGTGTTTCTTCTCGATCTTGTGAGAAGAAAACAACATCATCTGCATATCTTAAGTGATTTAAGTAGGCACCGTTGATTTTTATTCCATCTTTTGCCCAGACTAGTTTGCGAAATATTTCTTCAAGGCAGGCTGAGAAAAGGATAGGTGATATTGTATCGCCTTGTCATACAACTCATTCTATGTTGATTTCCACCTTTCAAACACATACACACACATTTTCAAGATTCATAGTTCTTAAGACTGCCAAAAAATACATGAAATGTGAAGCAATGCCTACGGTAGTAAAAGCCAAATATACAAGAAGGAAGAAAAATAATCCCAAGACTCAGAAAATCAGGCTTTAGCATTTTAGTAGGTTGCAGAATTTGGCACAAAATTCCCATTAAGCATATGTATGCATGTATTTTCTTAATTTAAATACTGAATTCTAATGAAGGGGAAAATGTGGATCATTGTGAATCTGTAAAAGTTACAATTATCCTTCAGTACAGCCAGTGTTTCTATCCAAGAGTAGAAAAGACAACACAATAGACACAGACTTCCCAAATGTAAGTAGTCTATGTCGGGCACAAGTAACCAGGAACAGGAATTTAGTTCAAAGCACTTTTATTACATGCTACCTATACACAAGAATCTGATCTCCAACTGGTCAAGAAAAAATTGGCACTAGATAAGAGTCAACAGAATTCACAGGAGGCTGGACTCTCTTGTGGGACGACTCCAAACTGATATGTTTGAACCAGGCTCTGCCTAGTCATGTCCTACAATCTAGTTTAAAAATCAATTAAATATTAATGGCTAAGTAAACTAAGGAAAAATGATTTGGAAGCTCTAAACTGGAGAGCAAAAGCATAGTACTACTTCACAAAAATAATACAAAAAATCCAAACATTATTTAGCTCTAATACATACATACACATCATGAGATATGCTAAAATAGCTTATCCCTTCTTAATTTCTGTTTTGTTTGGTTTTCCAATTCTATGTTTTACTCTGGATAATTATGCAGTACAGTATTAGTATCAATGATGAGTGGGAAAACAAAATCAATGTTAATATTTTGGGTTATACTTCTGAACACGAGGGCTCTTGCTGAGCAATATTCATGCCTGTAAAAGATACAAACATTTGCAATCTGTTAAAAATATTTGCCTAAATATAAATAATTAAGCAATCTGCAATCTTCCAGAAGTCTAACAAGCTATTGGCCATATAGAATATTTTTTACAAAGAGATGCGCCTAACTAAAAATTAATGATTATGCCCTTAGACTGTTTAAACAAAAAAAGATAACAATTCCTTTTAGTCTTATAGTATTCCATAATAAATGGGAGAAAAATAAATCAAGTCAGCATTCACTGTCAGAAAATATATTGTAGCTGAAATACTTATCATTTATTAATTTGTTTTTCTTCAAAGTTCTTGAATTTAACACCAGTCATTTAAGTGTCTAAGAAATGTTCTCTTTCTAATTTGTTCACAGCAGCTTATAAAAAAGATACGCCTCAAATAAAAAGTAAAATGAATGCTAGAAACCATGGGTATATTTAGGTCTGAAAAGGATCGCTTTTTCTTATATAATGAGACAAATCTTTTATAGATGATGTATACTTAGGCATCATAGCACTCAGAAAATCATTTTCATATGTTATAACAGAGAAATTCATGTACATACTTTCCAGTCATGACTAACTAGAAGTTATATGTATAAGTGGCTGGGCTACTGTTTCAAATTTTATCCCTTGCTTCATACATACAACGCAAGCCAATATAGAATGTTTTTTTTAATGATGTTATGTCTGAAACACTTATTAAAATTGGATTTATATGGTGACCAGGGACAAAGTAAAAGCTTCCCAAGGAATACAAATATATATGAGGGAAGAAGCTCACATACAAAAGTCTGGAAGATGAACACTCTTCCATCACTACTTCTACCACCCCAAGTATTTTTTGTTAGAAGCAAAATTTATGGAAGGTTTAAGCGGTTCCTCTCAGGTTGGTTCACAATTGTTCTAAAACTGACAGACATTCCAGTACTTTGTCAATCCTGGCAGCCAGTCAACTGAAAAAGAGTTAACAATGAGGCAAACAAAGATGGGAGTTGTTCCTAAAAACAATCTCTTTCTCTCTCTCTCTTTTCCTCCCTCCCTCTTTCTCCTTTTCTCAGTCTGTGTGTGTGTGTGTGTGCGTGCGTGTGAGGGTATACACTATAGATTTATCAGAAGAAAGAAGACTCAAGTTGAAGGTGGAAGATGACAAGAAATGTGACAGCAAAGAAGAGGAGTAACTGAAATGTCAGGACAATGAGAAGAAGACAGGCAGAGATCTTGCAACAAAACAAAGCTGTAAAGAAGCAACGGTCAGTCCGAGAATAGAAATTTGTGTCTTCTAGCAGACAGAACAGAAATGTCCAAGATACAGCCAAACAGAGCAGTGGAAAGGGTAAAAGGTTGTGTGAGAATAAAGATCTGAAATTCAGTAGGATACCTGAAGAGAATACAGCAGGCCTAACAGCAGAACTTGTCACCAGTTTGGTCAAAGTAGTAGCTTAATTGAATGGCAGTTGCATCTCCTGTCTACTGTAACTCAAAGAGAAATCTGAATGAGCAAGGGCCATTTGTAATTCAAAGCAGAAAACCGATCAATAGGAATGAGCCTAGTTATTTATAACATAGGGAATATAATAGGTTTAGGATTTTATCATAGTAAAACTAAAGCTTTATTTCTGTAACTATTAAGCGAAAAATAAGCTCCCTGAATGTGAAATACATTCCTCATCAGTCTGCTATTGTTTGTATTATCAAAAAATGAGCCTATGACTCATTTATTGTTAGTCTCTGTCTCTTACACAGAAACGCACATTTAAAACAGATTATATTATAATATAATCCAACAAGTTATTTTGGAAAAGTATTGTTACATGTTATTGCCATGCAAAATGTCAATGAAATCCTGAGCTATGCTGACAAAATAAGGAGCTGCCTTATTAAAAAGGGTGATGCCATACTTTTTATATAGAATTAAGACATTCTATTGTCTAAAACAAACCTGGCATCTGTTATCACATTCAATTCAAAAATTTGCTGTAACTTGGAATAAATGCTTTGTATGCAGCGGGTCCTAAAATAAATCCTCAACGTATCGATGTTGGACTAGAGAAAACTTTGCCTCAAAACTTGAACTGAAGCTGGTTTTGTTGACCCTGTTTGGTTAGATAAGGGGTGTCAAACTCACGTCGTCATGGCGGTGTCACATGGCGTATCAGGACTTCTTTCCCCTTCACTAAACCGGGTGTGGGTGTGGCCAGCACATGATGCATCTGGCCCGCGGGCTTGGAGTTTGAGAACTCTGGGTTAGATGAACATGGTGTGACTCTAGATTTTGCAGTTTCCTATGTAAACATGCAGTTTGCAATCTGGTGTGGTTGGTTAAAGCATCAGGCAAGAAGCCAGGATACTGTGAGTCCTAATCCTGCTTTAAGCACAAAGCCGGCTGGGTGATCTTGGGCCAATCACTGTCTCTCGGCCCTTGTACGAAGCTAATGGCAAACCCCTTCTGAAAACCCTTGCCAAGAAAATTGCCAGGACTTTATCCAGGTAGAATCTGAGAATCAGACACAAATGAATATTTTGTATTTAAATACAGAATATTCATTTATTCTTCTCCCTAGACATTATGCCAACAGAAGGTCCCTTTATCTTGTTGCAAAAATGTATTATAAACAAAGTGGCTAAGCGTGAAGGCAAAAAGGATAATATAATTTAGTACAAATTACACTTTTATTTCAGCAATACCACCAATACATGAGTGTTAAATTAGGCTATTTATTTCCATTTTGTGCAAATTACACTTTTATTTCAATCATATTGCCACTACGTAAGTGTTAAATTAGGGTATTAATTTCCACTTATGATATATGTGGTTCAACAAATAGGACAAAAATATGGCCCAAGGTGCCTATTTCCTTCCATTTGATAGTTTCTGTCCTTAGTATTAATGATGAGGTGTTCACTGTGATTTAATTCAATGATTTCCATGAACTATTTTGTTATTTACATGCCGTGTTTCAGAGTCACAAACTTCATATACATACATACATTTATCACATTAAGTTTCTGGAATTGTGCTAAGGCCATTAAGAGATAGCTTAATGATCTGGTCTTACATTTTCAAACTTGAAATGTTCTTTTGGTATTCATTAGAAGTTGACTTGCTGCTGCGGGACAGGATCCACTACACTAGCTAAGGTTCATCAGTGACCAAAACAAAATACTTTGATTTTGACTCTCTACTAGCTTTTCTCAATCCATAATTCTCAGCCAACATAAACAAACATCTCTGGGGAATCCCGGACTGAAGAAGACTGTAATATACTTTGTACACTGGAAGGCTTTTTAAATAAAATGTGCACGTTAACAGAACTAATTGTCCCAAAGTCCTGAAAGCCATGAGTTTCACTATGATGATGATATTTTGATTGTTTTCTCACACTGTTTAATAAAACCAATTTAATTTTGATGGTTAGGGCATCCCCTACTTACTAAAATAGTAGATATGATAAATAATTCAACTCCTGAAACATGTCATTGATCCAAATACAGACTCATTGGCATAATTTAATGCTAAGAAATACCTATGTGTTTCTGGATTCCTCCTAAACATTTACTTTAAACAGAGAGGCATATCTAGCCAGTTACAAAGAGACTGGTCAAACTATCTGCCTTTTATTTCTCCAATATAATTGATACATTATGCAGAATAGAAAATGCAATTGCATAGGAGACTCTGGAATGCAGTTTACTAGGAAAACTGATAAGAAGCAGATATCACCTAATTACAGAATTTAACAAATCTTGTGCTAGTCCTAAAACATAAGGAATATCTATGTCAATGTGCAATCTTCCCAAATCTCTAGATATAAAAAAGATCTAACTGAAAAACAAAAAGAAAAATAGAGTGGAAAACAAGAGGACAGCAATCTCTACCCAGAATTCCAAATAAAACTTAGTTTAGTACAGTTGAACCAGTTATTTATCAGTAACTAAGTTGTTATTGCCGCCTCATAGCAACTGTAACCATTGCAGTTTTCCTGATAGGACTGCTAAACAAGTTTGCCACTGGCTTCTTCTAGTGTGGTTTTTGATTTCTCAATTTAACCCACAGCTGTAGAGTACATAGGAAGTCCTCCATCCAAATATTAACTACAGCAATGTTTCAACATTGGCAATTTTAAGATATGTGGACTTCAACTCCCAGAATTCCCCAGTCAGTCTGAACTAGAGGCAACACAGCTTAGCTTCTGAGATAAGCCAAAATTAGAGCAGTGCTACTACCTGATGAGAGAATTTTTTACTACCTGTTTGGATAAGGTTCTGAAGTTCAGTTCATATTCATCATTCTTTACAGAGAACAATCTTTGGAGAACAATAATTTGGACCTTCTCTTCTAATCGTATTAGACAGTTAATGTTCCTTTTTCTTACTACTGTCCAAGGAAACCAAAGCTAGCCTCTGTGAAGAGAATGACTATTGCTTTTCACAGTCTAAACATTTATTCCTGATGTCCTGGGTGCAAATCAGAAAATCATCAGGCAATGAAATCCACCTTTCCTATGACCCATAGTTGAATAATATATAGGCACTGACTAGTTTTCAATCTCTTAAAAGTATTACATAAAAAGGTTTGCATTGAAAAATCTTTTTTTAAAGAAACTAACTGGATTTTATCTTTTAGAACAGGAAAGGGGGACAAATGAAGGAAATGGACAGGCCTGTGCGAAATGATGAACTAAGTCTGGGTTTCAAATGCTCTTGACTATGTATTCCTTGCTAGTAACAAGCTATAGAACACAGTAAGAGCTCTATAGCCTTTGCCATTGGATAAATTATCAAAGTAGCATGTTGGCTTTATAAATAAAGATAGCATTTTGAAAATCATTCTCTCATCTCTTCAGCTTCTGAAGTTTTGAGCTTTAATTTTTCATATGCATTGGTGAGGGAAAATCAGTTTTATCAGTTTTATCTAGATCTGAAACTACTGAAAAGCTAAGCGATCAAGCAGCCATTGAACACAATCAGTAAGTTTCAATCAACACTTTTTGATAGCGTGAGCTAATTTCAAGTTGTCTTTTTCTGTGGTGGCTAATGCAAAAAATAGTAACCAGCATGTGTCTATCATGCACTGTGCAAAAATATTTTATTTGGAGATTTCCTCATTATTATTATTTAAAAAAAAACTGGATTAACTTTCTCAGATTCAGACAAGTATTTGGCAGCTGGAAAGTTTTGTGTTATAGCCTATGTAACTTATCACCTTCTGACATCTTGTTATGTGGAGTGCAATTTACAGATTACATAATATTTTTGAGGCAGGAAAAAAGCGACACTATTCAGTATGCCAGCTTAGTTCTATTCCCATTTTGACTGAAGACCTATTTCTTGACATTCTTACATTATATTCATAGAATTCTGAAAAAACTGTGGGCAGATCTGTTGGCGTTAGGTGCCTTGGCTGTTTGACCTCTGAAACCGCTAACTGGTGGGGTGTGGAGGAAAAAGGAGGGAAGAAAGTAAGAAAGATTACAAAGGCTCAGCTGTTGCCACGATTATTGTTAGGTAGAGAACAGCTTTCACTGGAGTTTAGATAGCTGGAAGGGAAGGCCTCTTGTACATTAAAAAAATAAGAAAAAATAAGAAATAGGTCAATTAGCCTGAGCGAAAGGGTTTTGTGCTGAGATGTAAGAAAACAAAACAGCAGTTTAGGGGATAATACATGCTTGTAATGACCACCAGTACAGCTAGTTAATTTGAACTTCAAGTCATGTTCCTTTCATAACAGTATGTCAGTCTCAAACACATTTGTACACATTTGCCTGCTTTATGCAAGTTGCTGGTGGTGTACAGAATAGCAGAAGGACAAACTCCTATTTACTGATGTGCAGATGATCAAAATATTTATCTCCATTTTTTTCAGCGGGATCCCATGCTTAATCAAAAAGACATTCTATCTTTAAGGCTGCATCTCTTTTTGGATTGTCTGTAATACTGAGTATATATTTTTTACGTATTTGTAACTCATCATGTTGTCCCTAAGGTGCTTTTTCAAGACGCAATTGGACTTCCTTTGTTTTTCCTTGAAGATGTTTCTCCTTTCATCCAAGAAGCTTCTTCAGTTCTGCCTGGGGTGGATAGAACCGAAGAAGCTTCTTGAATGAGAAGCAAAATGTCTTCAAGGAAAAACAAAGGAAGCCCAGTTACCTCTTGAAAAAGCATCTTTGTGACAACCATGACCTGGATGACTGAGAATCTCCATAGACAACTCATCATGTTATTATCAGAGGGCCTAATTGAAAACTGTGACAATGATAAAAAAGTAATTTTGTGACCAATGCCTGCATTTAGGACAGAATTTAACAGAATAACAGACTTGGAAGGGACCTTGCAGGTCTTCTAGTCCAACTGCCTGCTCAGTTGGAAACCCTATACCCTATAGATAAGTGACTGTCCATTGCCATTACAATCACTACTGTTTTTTCTTTTCTTTTTTATTCCCCCCACTCCCTGAGGCAGATAGATTATCTGAACAATCTATCTCTTCCTAAGCTGCTTTTTTCCATAGCACACTGCACTCCTAAATCTAGTAATTGCAAGCTAATAAGCTCCACTCTGTGACCTTAATTAGTCGATGACAGCTCTTGGCCTCTTAGTGCTGCTGCCTGACATTGACAAGAGTCTAATCAGTTTTATATTAATTTTTTTTACAGAATAACAGAAATTTATCCTGGGTTGGATCTCTATTAGTTTCCATTCATTATTTCTTGTTCTGCCTTCAGCTGCTTTGGAGCAGGGATCTCCAACCCTTGGCTCATGAACTCGCACCAGTCCACGCAAGTGAGTGAAGCCCCATCCACACACATGCAGGATACAGCCAACACATGAAACCATGCTCCACAGTCCATGGAAAAACCAGTCTCCACGGAACCAATCCCTAGTGTCAAATAATCGTTGTTTTGCAGAATAGGTTGACTCCCTCCTCCTTGTGGCAACCTCTCAAATACTGGAACACTGCTATAATGTCACCCCTAGTCCTTCTTTTCATTAAAAATGGACATATCCAATTCCTGCAACCATTTTTCATATGTTTTAGCCCCTTATCCCCTAATCATCTTTGTTGCTCTTCTTTGCACTCTTTCTAGAGTCTCAACATCTCTTTTATATTGTGGCAACCAAAACTGGATGCAGTATTCCAAGTGTGGTCTTACTAAGCCATTATAAAGGTAGCATACTATTTTTGATGAGTATTCCCCAATTGTGTGTGCTCACTCTCCTGTAATCCCTTCCTCTCCAATGAATGTAAATACAAACATTAATTCCCTTCTTATTAATTATCCTAGTGGCAGGATGAGAATTCCGAAGGGAGGGAGAATAGGGGAAAAGGATTGTAACATTTGCCTTTTTACTGGCTTCTTCCTGAGTCAAGTTTTGGAAACCTTCCCCATCATTTGAATTCAACTGGTCATTGTTAGTCATATACTTCTGACACTACAAAACAAAGGATTGTAAGCACAGTTAGAGTCACACGACTTTCACTTAACAACCACTTTGCTATACTTAAATGACTGAGACACATGTCCCAATTGTGGTCACTAAACCAATACTACTGCATAATATCACTGTTATTATTGTGTCACTTTGGCACTAATCTGCGATTAACTACAAAAGCAAGACATAAGGTATGAGTAAATATTGGAGTATATATGAGAAAAACAAATGTATTATTTGCTAATACAAACAATAAACACATAAAAACTGTTAAAAGAAAGACAAGAGTAACCACCTTTTTTCCATA
Organism: Oxyrhabdium leporinum; assembly: GCA_032468155.1. NCBI lineage: Eukaryota > Metazoa > Chordata > Lepidosauria > Squamata > Cyclocoridae > Oxyrhabdium > Oxyrhabdium leporinum. The sequence continues at coordinate 257,285 of JANHFL010005757.1, read as the reverse complement.
TAGACAAAATTACTATTACAATTTGGTCTATGTCTCTGATTACCAATAAACTAAACTTTTTTAAACTGGAGGAATTAGCTGGCCTCAAACAAATTTGTGAAAGCAGTGATGAGTCTTCAGAGTAATCTTTATACTCAGTAATGATAGGTCATAAAGAGTGGACATTGGTTGTACTTTCCCACAATTTGTTATGTTTTGCCATACTTTGTTCTGTTTTGGGGGTTATAAGTGTATGTTTCTGCCTGAAGGAGCAGCAGCTGGAACATTTTGTTTAGAAATCATTTCTGGTTTTGTTTGTTTGATGGATTTGATAGATTTATAGCCCCATCCAACTAAAACAATGTGATTCTGGCACACAACAGAAATAAACCATAAACAAATAAAAAATACTATTTTTTTTAAAAAAAGGAACTACCCTGTGCATAAAATGTTCAATGGTAATCAAATAAGATAATTAGACAAGCAAAAGTGGACTCCAGTCAGCTGGACCCAAACACCTGGGGAAAAGTCTTAAAAGCCAGAGTTGGGCATGTCACATATTGGGTTGGGCAGATTGTTCCAGAGCACAGGATCAGTCACTTAAAAAACACACATCCTAGGGCCAATGAGGAAGGAACCAGGACATGCCTTCCCTGTGGGAGTGTATAGGGCAAGATGTTTTTGGGAGAAGGTGGTACTCCAACCAACCCAGTTCTATGCCATAGAGAGTTTTAAAGGTGCTAATCAACACCTTTAATTGTATCCAGAAGCTTATTGTGAGTCAGTGAAGTTCATGAAGTAGCAGTATCACATAACTTTGTGTCCATAATTGCCCACACCTTACCTCAAATGGGAAAGTTGGAAACTGGAATAAAATTGTCCAGATCAGCCAGATTCAAGGAGGATTTCTGCAGGAGAGCATGCCCGTCTGTCTCTTTCAGAGCCAGTGGAATCATCCTCTCTCCCAAAGAGAGGCTTTCCTGGAGGCTTTAATCAATTAGGGGGTGGGTAATTCAATTTTCCAAGGAGTCACATAAGAAACTGGAACTGTTGTGGAGGACATAATCAATGTAACCTGATTTAATGTCCTCAAACTCTGTCACCTCAATTCCTCAGGCTACTCCAGGTGAGAGGTGAGTGCTGCACAGGTGCAAGAGGACTTTCTCTCCTCCCCCTTCCATAGCCACCAGCTAACTCAAACAGCACCTGGCGACTGTGCAAAGTGAGATCTGACTCAGCTTCATCTCCTGCCTCCTGTGGCCTGATTATTTACATTTCATTTCTAATTTTCAACTGACTTCACTTGTGTGGGACAGGTGATGGCTCATCTATTGAGAATCAATACACACCCATCCTAGGAAAGAATAAAAACTCAGAAAAATATAACTGTACTATGTATCAGTTAGAATTAAAGGAAATATAACAACATTGCAGGGAACAAAGTTACAAAAAAATGAGCAACAGGTACTGAGAGTAGGACAAAGGACACTTAGAGCTTTGTGCAAGGTAATTCTATGGGGGAAATGACACATATACTCAGGAGGGACACGATACCACAGAAGAACAGACATGTATACTAAAATAACAAGATAGAACTCCAAAAAAGGGTTCTGTGAAATTTTACTTCCCCATTTCTTCAAAAGTCTGTATAAAAGAACCTGCTTTGCTATCCTTTGGGGTTTCAACCCCATTAATGGTTGGGACCCTTTTACTGGAGCATTTTAATAAAAGTTTATTCCAATTGGCTATCCGTTTTCTGACAACACGGGGTTGGATGTGGTCCAGGGCCTATAAAATCCCCAGGTCTGACCTAACATTTTAAAATTATAAGCTGCCAATTATAAGAGGTATCCTGTGGTAAGATGGGTGGTCAGTAAAATGAATGAATGAATGAATGACATACAGTTGGCTGTATCCACAGCTCCGAGAACTCTGTCCACTGCTTCAGGGCTGATAGGCCTTAACTCATCTCAGGCAGCACCATAAGGCTATGCCTCAATTACATCAATAGATTGCAACTGGAGTCCAAATCAGAACAAATCCAAGCAATTTGATCCACCAGGTACCAAGAACCGTGGTCATAGGGTACCTTCAGATGATCCAGTGATCCCTCCTGAGTTAGAAAGGGTGTTATTTACAATAGGCCTACCTCTCTTTAGGCCTTGAACCTTCATATACATAATAAAGACTTGAATTTTCACTGAAGCAGGGAGTCTCATTCTGAAAGGATTGTTAATTTTGGTTAAGCTGTAGAATGGAAGTAAACAGACGAAAGGATTATCATTTTATGCATTCCAATGTTATTTGGATGCCAGTGAGAATTTCTATGAGGAAAAGTAGAGTGTGTGACATGCAGTAGGAATTGTGAGGGAAGGGCTTAAAGGTACTTGCTGGTAGGAGATGGCCAACCCACCATAACCCATACATGCATGTATTAGTGTTGTCACATTAAACCTTTTGTTGTTCAACTATTTAATTATCTTTTAATTTCACCTTAGTTAGGTTCTAGGATGTCAATGAGCAGTTTACAGGTGGAAAAAATTGTAACAAATTAAGTAGTTTCCAATGTTTTTCCTTGCATAATTCCCATACTGGAAATTGTTTCTTAAGCTCTAAATGAATTAGGTTTATCTTATGTGCACCAATATGAGATAAGCTTTTCTCCATGCTCCAGCTATAGCTACAGTGAGTTGTTTTTCAAATCATTTTATAATACCCTTCAATACCTTGCTGCTTTCAGAAGGTGAGACTCCTGCTGTCACACTGCTGCTACTAGGTGATTGGGATAGGCATCTGGAAACCAAGATACTGTCCTAGTTTGGGAAGTTAGTACATGCCTTCATCAAGGATGCTTCTCCCCAAACTGGCAGTACAGAGACTTCTGATAAACCAAATGTGAGCAAAAACAGGACCAGATTGTGGAAGATCTAGAAGAGCCAGAATGTCAGCTTAATTTGGAAATCCCATTCTCTTCTGCCCTGGATGCCTTGGGGATTTCAAAATCCCAGTTAATCTGGTTTTTTTTGGAAGTTTTATAGGTCTATGGAAGATTAGAATGAGTTTGGCTTGAACATTAGCAAGGAAGTTGCCAATTTCACCCTTGACTGTGTACGTATCATCTTCTTACATACATTTTTTTAACCACTACTTTTATATGATCACTCGTTTAAACATCATTTTGATTTCTGAACAAGTGATTACTGTTTAAACATAGATTCACATCACCTTTCAACCAGTTATTTAATTAAGTGCTTCCTTTTGGTGTACTGTTTCAGTTAGAACTGGCACATCAGACCGTTAGTTTGAAGAGAGCAATCATAAATGCAAAGATGTGTTTATTCAGCTGTGTCATTTCTAAGCTGAAGAAGTTATAAGTTATATGTCAAAAATGAGTGAAAATTAATTACTTTGCTACATCCTCTAACATTCAGAAAAAGAGGTACAAAGCAGTGAAATCTTATCTCTCTAATCAGTTCTTTTTAATCCCCAAACCAATAAGTTTAATTATAATTTATATTGAGAATTAATTCATATGATGCTTATATTCACACTTAGATTTGATTAACATGGTTTACAAAGCCATCATATGCCTTGCTTGTTCCTGATTTAGTGTGATGCCTAAATCCAAAAAAAATATTGCTGCATCGTTCCACTTTTAGCATACATATGTGCTGCCAAAGTGAGCACAACACAAACCAAGGTTTATACAATTGTGGCTTAGAATAAAGTATTAACCTAACCATCTCTCTCTCTCTCTCTCTCTCTCTCTCTCTCTCTCTCTCTCTCTCTCTCTCTCTATCT
>JANHFL010005757.1:201921-224939 GCA_032468155.1 Oxyrhabdium leporinum | reverse complement strand
AGGGGTTGTGTATTTTTGTGAGTTGTGTAATTTTGTGAGTTTGGTTGTGTAATTTTGTGAGCCACGCCCACCCACTCACATGATCAGCAAGCCACACCCACCAAGCCACAGAACTGGTAGTGAAAAATTTTAGATTTCACCACTGCTAAACAGGTTATATTTACACATCTGGAGGTTTAAGTAGCAATATTGGTGGTGGTATTCAAATTTTTTTACTACCGGTTCTGTGGGTGTGGCTTAGTGGTCTTGTCACTGGGTGGTGTGGGTGGAGGTGTCATGTGACTGAGTGGGCGTGGCCAATCTCTGTCACTCGCATGGGTGATGTCTGTATGGGTCAGACAGGGTTGGGGAGGGAATCCAGGGGTCTCCGGTAGGTGGGGCAGGAGGAAAGAAAGAAAGATCCAACATTTGTTTGCATGTGTGTGCATGTGAGAGAGAGAGAGAATACTGATATTACACTCTCTTTCTCTCTCTCTCTCTCTCTCTCTCTCTCTCACACACACACACACACACACACGTTGGATCGATATCTCCCTCCCTCCCTGCTTTAGGCAGGCTTAGAAAGTCTGCTAGTGCTGTTCCTCATTTGGCAATGCTTAAGAAGAATTAGGGGCTAGAGACAGTTGATATTCTCATCTCTGCTACAGGTGAGGCTGACAGAAGGACTTTTTGGCAGGCAAGCAATGCCTTCTCTGCCTTCTCCTCAGCCTCTCCAGCACTAATGAGAGATGCTTTACTGCTCAGGGGAGGAAAAGCCTCTCATTTTATATACACCATCCACTGCCCACAAATACACATTTATGGGTGGTGTGGCGGGCCATCCTGGGCACGGAAGTTCTGCTGCTAGCCGGGCAGCCCAAGCCAAGCCACGGGGTTTTAAAAAAACATATTTTCTCTGAGGCGGAGGGAAGGGCTGGAGATAATTGGTGGCCAAACTAAGTGCCTGAAGGACCCCATCCTGTCGTCAGGACTCCTGGTGCCGGACTTTGCAGGAGGGGATTGCCTACAACACAAGCATTCATTCTCGGCTCTATTTAATATTCTTAGCTGCAATGCACAGCAAAGCTAGGACTGACTGACCCCAGCCACGGCTTCCAGCTCCAAGCCGAAGTGGCAGGAATTGAGGGCTGCCTTGGGCGCCACCAGCTGGCACAAATGTACCAGAACAGGCTGCGCAAAGGCAAGTTGCACTTCGCTTCTGCATAGTAAGGCTTCAGCCACCAGTACCGCCGCTTTGGCCTGCCTGCGCCACCCCACCCCCCTTGCTGCCACAGCACCATTACCTTAGGGAGCTGCAGTCTCAAAGCTCTCACAGCAAGAGAAAAGGCAGCCACGTGTGCTGTCACTGCCATTCCAGACAGCTGCCTCGGGAACGAGGGGGAGTAAAGAAGGTAGGCCGAAGGTTCACTCACTTGCTTTGCTCTTCCACTTCCACTGCCTTTTTTCTTCCTGTCTCCCTTCGTCTCCCTTCTTTCTCATTTAGGGAGTCGCTGCAGTCTCAAAGATTGGGAGGGCCGCGCGGCAAGAGAAAAGGCAGTGAAATTTGCAAGAGCGGACTCGCGTGAGAGCAAAGCAAGCGATTCTTCGGCCTGCCAGCTGGCATCTTTATTCCCCCTTGCTCCTGAGGCAGCCGGGTAGCACAACATGAGGCCACGGAGGCTTTATAGTGTTTCTGGGATGAGGGGAGTGTGCTTCTGCTGCTATTTCAGAGGGCAGGGGGTGTGCCTGGGAGGCCAGGCACTTGCACAACCTGACTAGGAGGGCAGGCTCAGGCCGGCTGGCGGAGGATGATGGTTCCTTCGCTCGCAGTCCCCGGGGGACTGGCCAGGAGCACCCGACAGGCTCAGACTAGGCTGGCTGGCTCTCATGGTGGCAGGAATCACCGCTCCAGGGGAGTGCCACCAGGCCTGGATGCGGCGAGCTGCCCTCAACCAGGCAACTCCAAAATTAAATGGGAAAAGCGGCATACCAAGGGAGGGAGACCCCCTCCAGACCTTCCCGTTTGCCCGAAGAGCCCGGGCCACCTTGGGGACAACATGGCAAGGCTTCGCCTCCTTTTGGGCCCAGCTCATTCCCTTCATTCTTTCTTACTGAGTGAAGAATAAGCATTTTTCCTGCCCTTACTGGTATGTAAATTAAATTTACCTCATTCTCTGTCTTTGCCCCTGCTTGTGCCTTCCAAAAGTCTATGGAAAACAAAATGTTTTGTTCAGTTTATTGTAGATCTTTCAAGATACTGACCATTGATTGTACAACTGAAGTAATTTGGTTTTTTAAAATGCTTTCTTTTTAAGGATTTTATCTCCTTCGGCTCTGGAGAGCCACCAGCCTCTGAATTCCATTCTTTTGTGTTGTATCATAACAACAGTCCCAGGTGGGCTGAGCTGCTGAAACTACCTATTCCAGTGGATAAATTCAGGGGAGCACACCTTCGGTTTGAATTCCGGCACTGTTCCAGTAAGACCTATTCAGAAGTGGTAGTGATTTTAAATTACAATCAACATTTTTTTTCAAATGTTCTTCATACCTGCTGGTTGCCACCTTATAAATGGCAACCTTATAAATGAGAATAGAGGAAAGGCTCTCATGCAGGCAGCACAATGAAACCCCCACCACCACCAAGTATGCACTTAAAACAGCAGCTTTGTATTAGAATATTCTGCAAAAATAAATGTATGGTTGACTGTAACTGAAGATTAATTATGCTTTTAAACAAATGTACAGGCAAATGTACAGATAGTCCCAAACTTACAACTGGTTGTTTAATGACTGTTGGATGGTACAATGGCCTTGGAAAGAGTGCTTCTATCTGTTGTAAAATGTTGCTTCTCTCCCGGCAGTCACATGAAGGATGCTTGGCAAACTGTTCACATTTACAGCTGGTTGTAAATTGAAAGAGAAAGGGAAGAGTAGCTGATATTGGATTAGAATCTCTTGCCAGTTTAATTCAGAACAGAGAAAAAAGTTACCAAAAGGATTTTGCAAAATGAGTTGTTAGAAGATCATGGCTTCTTTTCTTCAAAAAAATTTCTTTTGATTTTAGCGGATGAGAATGGTTGGGGATTTACCTTTCTTTTCCTTTTCAATCTCTTTTATTTCCTAAAGTCAACAAGGGTTTATATAGAATCCTCTAAGCCACTTGGATCATTTAATTATTTTAGTAAATCTAATAGCTAAATTTGGAGTAATTTCTAGTTGGCTATTGTAGTTTTAATGTATCTTTTAATGAAAAAAATGTGGGTATAAATATTAACATATTTAACTTAATAGCAGTGTGCTTTTCCTATGTATGCTAACATAAAAATCCTGAAGAGTGCAGTATTACAGGCTAATTCTGCTGACTGCTGGCTGCCTGCAGTTTAGCAGTTCAGTTTTCACTGGCTCAAGGTTGACTCAGTTTTCCATCCTTCCAAGGTCAGTAAAACAAGGACCCAGATTATTGGGGGCAATATGCTCTCTGTAAACCACTTAGAGAGGGCTGTAAGGCATTCTGAAGTGGTATATAAGTCTAAGTGCTATTGCTATTGCTACTCATTAAATTATAGGTATAATTGTGTGGTCCGGATATATATCCTTTCAGCTTTGACAAATGCATGCAATTTTTGTAGCAAGATTTTTAAAATTGGTTTGCCCTCACCTCCTTGCTAGGGATGAGATAGAAAGTGACTGGCCTAAGGTCCTCCAGCTGGCTACACCAGTCTGGTTCTCATGCTGAGGATATAAATCTTGAATTTAATTGAAGTCAATAGATATCAAATTGGTCATTTCTTAATAGTGTTGTGTGATTAATATATCTGCAAATTTGATTGATTATATAGCACTCTGGCCTCTAGTTGCAAATATATGTGCAATTTTACATTATTTTCATTTATGAACTTTCATTCCTAGCTTAGAATATGGTGTATTTTTAATGTGTCTGTATGTTTCAGCAAAAGAGAAGGGAGAGAAGAAGATGTTTGGTTTTTCTTTCATCCCTCTGATGCAGGAAAATGGAAGGACCCTGCCAGATGGCATTCATGAGCTCATTGTGCACAAGGTATTTTCAAAAAGAAGCCAGAAAAAACATAGCTTATTCAGAAAAAAAATCCTAGATTGATTCAACTGTCAGAAGAACGCTAGATTTGTCATTGTGTAATATTCCTATCATCATATCCTTTCCAACTTATGTTCCTGGTTCTTTATATTACACATGCAGTCGTGGGATTCAGCCAGTTCGGGCCGGTTCAAGTGAACCGGTGGTAAAAATTCTGGCTTGCCCCACCCCTACTTATTGGCCTCACATGCCTTGGCTGGTGCCTTAGAGTCACACTGCAGCATATTTGCAGCTGCTCTTTGGCTCCCTTGCCTTGGCCACATGGCCTACTCGGGCTTCAGCTTGGAGCTGGAAGCCGCAGCTGGGGTCAGTCCTAACTTTGCTATCCATCCCAGCTAGGAATCTCAAATAAAGCCGAGAATGAATGCTTGTGCTATCTGGGCGCTAGTTAGGCAGGCACAGGCCCCCTGCAAACTCCGTCATCTGCCCGGCTGAAGTTTTGCTTGCTGAGGCACCAGGACTTCTGATGACGGGATGGGGTCCTTCAGGCACTTAAGTTGGCCACCTGCTAGCTCCAGCCCCTCCCTCCGCCTCAGTGAGTGGCACGCAAAACTTTGTCCAGGCTCCTCGAGAGACGAAGTTTGCAGGGATCTAGCACCCGAGCTGCAACACAAACATTCATTCTCGGCTTTGAGATTCCTAGTTGCAATGGACAGCAAAGCTAGGTTCATCCCCCTGCATTGATCCAGCAGACAAAACAGGAAAAGGGGGGGGAGAAACAGTCCCATTGTCAAGGTACACGCAGGTCAGAGGGGGGGCAGAAATTCCAACTTCAGCCTCCTGGTGTGGCGCGAGGCTTTGGATGAAGGCTGGAGGGAGGTTGGGCAGCAGGTTGAGGGGAGGGTAGCGGCAGTAGTTGTTTTTACATAGCACTGGGGGTGGCGATAAAAAAGGCTGGATGCCCCTACTCCTCCTCAGTACGCATTCAAAGGTTGTTGAGTGAAGGAGGGTGGAAAAAAGGTGGAGCAGAGGGGACAGGACAACCGAGACCCCTGCCCTGTGCACACATGCCTCTCAGGCTTTGCCTGTATATGTTGCCTCTAACATGGTGAGTTTAAAAAAAGAGGCGAGGGGAGAGAAAAAAGGTGATCTGTCAGGGCAAGCCAAGCAGCCCGGCTGTTTCAGACTTTAACCCTGCAATACAGGCAATGCCGTGCGCTCCAGCCGGCCCGGAAGGCAGGCAGGCTAGCTGGCTGTCACAGAAATGGGGATAGGTTAAATGCTGCAAAACAGGAGAGGGGAGAGCAGAACAAATGCCTAGAACGTGGGCCTAGATCCCACCTGCTGCTGCTGCAGGATGAGCCCTCCAGGAGGATGTGCGCTGTTTGGCCGCTTTTGCTTCCCCTCCGTTAAAGCCGGCACCTTGGGAAAGAGAAGAGGGGAAAGTCTCAAATCCCATAGACTCTGCGAGAGTAATGGAAAGCTCGCAGGGAAGAGCAAGAAAACATACTTCAAAGGTTCGAGGCTGGACCTGGCCGCAACTAAGCAAAACTAAGCAAACATGCTCAGGAGCCTTTAAGCCAACATTCCGTTTATTTCAGCACAGCAGGCCAGAGCCTTCACACACAATGAGTCCAGGGTCAGTGTCCGCCTCCCAATGCACTTTATCAGCTTAGGCCCACATCCTCCAGCTGGCCTCCAGCTGACCGGGCACACCCAGCCAAATGCCGCCCTTCCAGCGTTCAGTCCCAGGCCGGAAATACGAGGTACGTCCCTCTCTGACAACTGTGGTATGTCCACGAGGTTCAATCCCCATAGCTGGCATGCGGGCAGGCAGAGGCAATGTCCTGTTGCCACTGGGCCGGGACCGGGATCCAACGAACAGCTATGTGGCGCGACCAGAAGCTGCCACCGCCACCACCACCACCATTGCCAAAGCTGCCACTGCCACCAAAACTGCTGCCACCACCAAAACCACCACCGCTGAAGCCGCTGGCTGCTTGCCATGTCATTCCCTCCACTCCCCTTAGGAATGGCGAACCCCGAGCTGGGGTTCGAGACGCGCACACACACACACACACACACACACACAGAGGAGACCCCTGGATTCCCTCCCCAACCCCATGTGGCCTGTACAGGCACTACCCATGCGACTGATGTAGAGCTGGCCATGCCCACCCAGCCATGCCACCCAGCCACGCCCACCCAGTCACATGACCACCAGGCCACACCCACCTTGCAACACCCACAGAACCGGTAGTAAAAAATAAATAAATCCCACCACTAGTCTGTTATGTGTTTCACAAAATGCTAAAATTCTGCAAATGGCATTGATCAGGAAAAAATGGAGACTGGCTAGATAAAAACCTTATCCAATGTCTTGAATAATTTAATGCATGTGTCATGACAAACTCTTCAAATTTCATGAGAGTTTGCTTTATAAAAGACAACTGCCTGCCTGTTTAAGTGACCTGCAGATTACAAATACTGTTTGAGTGACCTGCAGATTACAAATACTGTACAGTTCAGAATAATGTGTTTATCTACTTGACATTTTAATCTTTAAATCTCCTTTTCTTCTAACCTTTACAAAGCAGATTGGATTTGGAAAATAATAACCTCATTTGAACATGAGGTGAAATGTAGTACTTAGGAGTATTGTGTATATTAAATACACTTTACATAAGATTAAAAAGTTCCACATAAATTCTAGTACTATTAGGACAACAGAGACATTCACAGGAAAAGAAAGCATAACAATTGCAGATTCTTAATGTAGGCATTGGGCTCCGTGTATTTATTCTGTGTATTTATTACATTTCTGAAGCCTCAGTTTGTTTCTTTCTGGTCTTATACATCTCACCTTATAACTTTGGTCAGTTAAATTTAATCAGTAAACCAGAATAGATATTTCACCCTGCTTCTAAATAGCTTAAAGCGTCAAGAGAAATTGAACAGTAGTATTCACTTTTAATTTCTCACAGGTAGGTGTGAATCATAAAGAGCTCTACTAAATGGTAGAACTGGTTTTTACCTCCCTAAAAGAACACATTTTTCACAGAGGATATTGTTGCTGAAAATCTGTTAATGAATACCATGTGTTTCTCCCATAACCTCACATACTATAAAAAGAGCTAGTATAGTATAGTGATTTAGGTACTCAACTAACAGTCAGGAGACCAGATTGAAGTTCAACAGAAGCTCACTGGGTGACTCTGGGCCAGTCTTTTTTTTCTTAGCCTAGCTTATCTTTAAAATTGCTTTAAATCTGGGAAAAATGCCAAGTAGGGGTATGAATGTATGCTGCCTTGCACTTCTGAATGTAAAGAGAGAGATCAATCTAACAAACTGATAAAGAGGGAAAACATGAAACAGTTCTGCTTTGCAGAGAGTAAAGAAAGGTTCAGAAAGAATAGCTCTTTTCCCCCCTTAAGCATATTGGATCCATATTATCTAGAGCATTATGATCAGTGCCAGTAAGCTGAGTTGTGCCTGGAAGCTGACTGATAAAAGATTCATTGGGTGAGTGGTGACATTTGTTCCCTCTGTCTAATATTTGAATATTGTTCCCATTCTTACCACTATATAGCTTTGGGAAGTTTAAAAGCATTCTATTATGATCTAATAGATTACTCTAGTATTTAAAATAAGAGATAAGCTCCTTGTTTTCCAAGATATCATAAGAAGCGAGACAGACAGAAATGATGGAGGAGGAGGAGGAGGAGGAGGAGGAAGAGGAGGAGGAGGAGGAGGAGGATGATTATTCCTGGATAGAACTTGTCCATCAGAAAATAAAGTTGCACTCAATATTCTTCAAGGAGTGCATGAATCCCTCTAAACAAGGCAAGCACACTTATGCAGAATCATCTGATTCTTAATCCGAATTCATAGATTTGTTAGCAGGCCATAGCCTTGAACCCGTGATATAGGACTGCACAACTTTAGCCATTGTAAGCAGTGACATTTTTAATCCTTTGGTCACAGAAAATACTACATTAATATTTAAATGAGTTAGGAAGCACCCAAGTTATTACTATATCAAAGATTCTGAACTCAAAACATAACAAAAAAAAATAGTCATTTCAGATTTATTCCAAGAAACACAGTCATTTTGACCATTCCTAATCCAGAAGACAATCCAACAGTGGTTATTGGGTTATCCTAGGACCCCTCTCACTCATTCTGCTGCCTGAAATTCTTACTTTCTGGTTTTGAAACCATTTCGGCTGTCAATTTCAGGCCCAGTTTGGGGAAAGCTATAAGATGACCATGTTCACCTCCCCTCTCCCCCCAGAAATTTTCCACCAACTCAACGTTATTCCTAAAAGCAGGCCTTACAGCCACATCTGCAAAGCTGATGTGTGATACTTACCTGATGTTGCCTATCGGGATGCCTTTCTTTCTCCCCTTTGCAAATCAGGATGAAGCGTCGCTGGGCTATGTTTTGTGTGGGAAGCCAGTTCCTTCCCACAATATCCTTTATTATCACATGCTCTCTAGCTCCAGCACAAAAGTTTTTTATCTGACACTTTTTGACCGCATGTCGTGCGAGGTATTTCTTGCCATTGGCATTGTTTCCTGGATAGCGCATAGCACTATGGATCTTGTTGTTAAAAGGACAGCTGCTTGAACAGACACTTCTTTGTTCTCACTTTGGATGCTGAAAGCTATTTAAAAAACTGCTGCTGTTCAAACTTTCATCTCTCCCGAAAAATTTCAGACTTGCTGTCCTTTGCTCTGTTAAATCCAAAAACTATATGAAAGTGAATATTCAATATGAAAAGCCTCAGCTGCAACATTATTAAGGTATTCTACAACGTCCTTCGGAACTGGATATGTTCTCATTTCATCTGATCCTTTTCAGTCAAGTCTCATTGTTGCCAGGCTATCAAGTAACTGAAATTAATCTCTGATTTCAACGTGCTTCAGAACTGAATAAAAAGGCAGTGCTGATTTCAAAGTACTTTGAAATCAGCACTCTGAATGATTGGATTCAAATCATTTAAAGGATATTCATAACTGAATTCTGAATTTTTCATGAGAAAGTAGGAAAAAAAGGAAGTGGGTGAAAGTCATTTATATATTAATTTGTAGGATGACCGTCGTAAAAAAATTTCAGGATAAGCAATCCCTGATAATAAAAACCTGCAGAATTGTACACATGGTACACATGTCTGGCATGTTCAGTGATCTGGGAACTACATCTACCAAGGGCAAGTTTCTCCCTCCGTGTGCTTCCTAGCTGGAACTTGGAAGTAGAGTCAATAAAGTTGATCTGGCTTTGAAAAAGGAAGATAATTTCATTCACTGCCAGGACAAGAGCAGTGATGTATTGCCATCTTCATCACAGGTCTTCATCACCATCTTCCGTCAGGTTTTCTAAAATGTGAAAGAGAACTATCCTTCAAAGAACTGAGAACTCTTTCAGCCCAATCCACTTCACAGGGTTGCTGTTGTCAGGAAAATCGGAAAGAGTATTAGGTACATTAAAACTATTCCATACTCTTTATTCTAGTGAATATGATCATTTTTTTCCCATATGACTTGGTGAACTCTAAAATACTAAACAGAAAAGTGTTGGATTTAGCAATAGTTCTTTTCTATCTTGCCAATTAGATGCCTGATTTGTGAACTCATGTTTGCATCTTCCTAACAAAATCACTTTTTCTGCCGTGTATTCATGATATCACTTTCATCTCATCTTCAGGTCATAGCTGAGGAAGCTTAAAGTCATCTTTTAACAGTTCCATTTTTAAAGCAGTTTCCCTCTTCTTTCATCATATTTTTTTTTGTCATAGATACAATTTAGCATTCTTCACTGATTAAATGATTATTGTTTCAATTGGGAATTGAGATCTGCCTGAATATTACTGGCAAGTTTAGGCTGCTATAGGTATTCTCCTTTCCATCCTATTCCTGGGAAATGTTCTCCATGGCCATTTTGGCTGAGGTTGAGATATCTGGTTTTTGAAGAAGCATCTGCCCAGTGCAATGCTTCCCAAAGTGCTTGTTAGAGTCTTAAATAAACTTCTTGTAAACAAAGTATGGTGCTCTTTTGAAAACTAGAAGAACATTTTTTTCTGATGTCACTAATTCTGAACTGGACAAAAGGTCAACTTAAACTAGGAAAGATATCCAAGTTCCCACCATCTGTGATCTGGTTCTGTCAACATTGGATGCTTTAATTTACCTAGTCTCTACTAACATGAGGTTTTGTGTGGCCAAACCTTTTACTGTCCAGACAGACCTTGGAATTAATAGACTTGCTTATCATGTTGGCTGTGAAATCCAAAGGCAAATTTCATCCACTGCATCCAAGTTCATTAAATGGAATAGAGAGATGGGAAGGTAATAAAGATCTCATTGTAACTTACTCCTGTTATCTTTTTTGTGACTATTTGGAGCATTGAGTAGCAACCCTTGAGCCGGATACTACATTCCTCTAGTATCTATGATGCCACAATCACTTATTATGCTTCATAATTTTATTATGAAATCACTGTCTCTGACTTCAACCATTTTTCAACAACAAGAATTGAGGGACATGTGGAAATGAGAGGGTAGTATTAATTGAACTTGATCCCAAAAACATTTATATAATAAAAAAAGAAAGTTCCATTGATCCCAGAGTTTTAAAACATGCATACTGAAATTTGTAGCCTGAAATCTTTCATTTTGTGGCATTGGTTTCATTAGGATCATTAGCAAACTGCCTGCATTTCTTATCCATGGCCAGTCAACTTCTGAAATGAATCATCTTCAGAGAAAAATATTGTGAGAAAAATCTGGAAGGGCAGTTCTAGGACAAATAACCAGGGAGAAACACAGAGAAAACATTGGCATATTGCTACTTCTGCCTGGGTGAGTTCTAAATTTCCCAGGAACTGGGGGTTGAATGCTATCATAAAACAATTGTATTGTTAGTAATTGTAGCTGTTAGGTGGATAATTAACATAAATGAGCTCCAATCACTCTCTTTTAATGTCTAAGGAATTGATTTTTCTGGTGCACAATGCATTTAGATATGCCATTGATGATATGCAGTTATGTGTTTATGAACTCTCAAAAGAAAAGGAACCAGGGGTACAAGATGCCTGTATTTCATATGTGTTAATTCTTAATATGCTTTATAATGAGATTAATATTTACAGCTATGAAAGATGTTCCATGGTAGGTTACACAGTGCTTTTGAATTTATCTTCAGAGGGTTGCACACATCCAATAAAGTATTCAGTACTAATAAAATAGATTACAATGAATTCATGAACCTAGTTTCCCTTGAGAGATGATATATTGTTTTCTTTTTTCTTATGGATTCTGCTTTTTAAGTATGCATCAAATGTGAATCTTTAGCTCCCTGTACCCAAGGATCCAAAATGGGCCTTTTTTGAGCAGCAGTAGAAGAATTGATGTGCTGAGTTTCTTTGTGCCTTATAGTTTCGTTAAGCCAAAAGAGAATTTGGGGACTGAGAGCTCCTTGTAGATTTAAAATAATCACAATGCAGATTTCAAAGATTAACACTTCCTCCATCTCTCTGTCTCTCTGTGTGTGTGTCTCTCTCTATTGGAATAATGATGCAAGGAATAGATTTCAATTACTTTTTTTATTTTTAGAAGCTTGATTAGAACTCAAACTGTTTAAATCAGGGTAGGGCTGACTTTAACCCTATAAGGATCTATTTTATTTTTTTAATTGGGATCCTGAAATGAATTAATTACAGCCAGATGTAAAATTAAGACTGAGGTAGACAGGTATACATTAACAAACAGTGTCCTCAATTCAGCAATTTGAAAACATTACAAAAAACAAATTCTGGTTTTCTAGAGAATTGGCAGCCAAGATTAGAAACAGAGAAGCAAATTAAAAACTGTCATTAATATTAGAACAATACAAATCTTTTAAGAAAACTAATACATAGGCTGTATCAGACATACTAGCCCTCAGTTCTAGGAACACAATCATGTCTTCAGGGCTATGCAAAAGGCCAACAAGGTCAGGGCCAATCTGATCTCCATGAGAATGAGGTTCCACAGGGAAGGCATTGCAACAGAAAAGGTTGTTTTCCTAACTCCCACTACATGGCACTCTTTAATGGATAAGAATGAT
This sequence comes from Oxyrhabdium leporinum, assembly GCA_032468155.1. NCBI lineage: Eukaryota > Metazoa > Chordata > Lepidosauria > Squamata > Cyclocoridae > Oxyrhabdium > Oxyrhabdium leporinum. Next base: position 212,799 of record JANHFL010005757.1, on the reverse strand, counting down.
ACCACACCTCCTCTTCCAGATAATGGGATGGGATGGATAGACACTATCATGAAGAAGCAATCCTGCCAATAACCATAACTGCTTGTGCTGTTGCTTTTTGTACCAATTGCAGCTTCCAGATGCTCTTCAAGGGTCGCCATGTAATGGTATCTGAGAATGACCTTGGGAGACAGGGAGAAAAGACTAAGTCAAGAGAACGGACAACTAAAAGGCAACTGGGCAGTGCAAACAGCTCAGAAGGGACCCTTCCTAGTTTCTTGGATTGCAAAGAGGACAGGGAGAAATGTATTTTCAGACAAATATAAACCTCAGGGGTTTCAGCACAAGAAGTATTTTATAGGAAAGTAACAGTAGATAAAGACAAATGGTTAAATTTATCCAGAGTTTTTAGAACATGGAGGGTATATAATGAAATCAAGAGAGCAACTGATTGCAAAGGGATTTAGTTTTCAATGGTTTTCATATGCATTTAAGAGAAAGAATCGAGGTAGCTTAGGACACAGAACTGAGCAACAGACAGAATTTGAACTACATACAAATTATGAACATCTAATTGCTAAGATGTATAAACTTTTATTGAACTGTGAAACGGAAGAAGAAAAAATGTAAGACTGTATGACAAAATGAGCTAAGAATTTTGATGGAACATATTGATGGAACAGTGGGAAAATATGTGGTTAAAAGGACTGATATTTGCATTGCTGTAACATAAAAGTTATACAAAATGATACACCATTGATACTTGACTCCAGAAGATTTGTCTAGAATGTATAAAGATACTTCCAATTTATGTTGGAAATGTGGACAACATGAGTCATTTTATCATGTCTGCTGGTTTTGAAAAAAGTCAGAAATTTTGGGGTTCAAATACTTATAATGATACAAAGAATTTTAAAGATCAACATTCAACTGAAATTAGAACTTTTCTTGGAATGAATACCCATATCACAGGATTAGTTGGTGAAGATGACAGAAATAGCAGAGATGGCAAAATTAATGTGTTTGAATAGAGGAAGATCAATACCTACATTTATTAGTATTCTGGAAAACCCTTATGGACTTTTGCTGAAAAAAATAGAAAAATGAATTTGTGATTTATGGGTCTGAAGATTAGAAAAGGTAGCTTATGGAAAGAATGAGAATATGATGTAACCTTAGAGAGAGGGTATGATATAAATCTATCTATAATCTTGTTAAGAAGATCAGAAGCTGCTCCTTTTCTTTTGCTTCTCTATTTTGTTTTCTGTATTTCTTTATCACTTTATTATGACTTTTCTTCATTCTTCCTTAATTCAACATTTGTACTGTTATTAATTCTGTTGAAAAACTTCATTTTTTTTAAATTGAAGCTACAGCAAATAAGTGCCTACAAGGCCAGCTCAAAAAACTGACCAATATTGGATTTTCTCAATATTTTTAACAGCTCAGTCAAGGTTTTGTGACTAGTATCCTATCGGGGTGATAAGCCCATGTAACATGTTTAGCAGAATAAATCCAGCTTTTTAATGATTAGGTCTGTCACTAGTAAAAACATCTATTATCCAGAATATAATCTTGGATGAAGATATTGATCGGGCATGTAACACAGCTGGATTGCAAATGAAAGAACTCTTCGGATGAATAGGATTAAACAGAAAGTAGGTCTTTTTTTTAAACGCAATCTAAAATCTCAGTTAGTATCTCTACAAGCAGTAAAGAGGGTTTAATTTCCTGTTGCAGTATGAGTGAACAGAACAGGCCAGCAATGCTTTTCAGTAGTGTACAATATCTCCCCCCATAAAGATATTTGAGCAATGGAACAGTCAAAGCCCAGATGCAGTGTTTATTATTCCGACAAATAACAAACTCGGTTAGATTCACTTCAGTTTGGACTTCAAGATTGGGGCAGGTCTTAGGAAGTAACATAACATTGTGGGTTTCATATGGATTCTTTTCAGATGGCAGTTTCAGTGAGGGTTATATACATTTATGTAACTATGGCTAATAACTATCACATGCGACCCTCCCGAGCTCCATTTTTGCTGGCAGACACTGCGGGCCAGTCCTTCGCTGTTTCAAGGGCAGCCTGGAGGACTGGATCTAAGCACTCCATGGGCCGGATCCAGGCCCCAGGCCTTGAGTTTATCATCCTTGGTCTAGCTATATGTTAGTAGTGGGCTGTGTGTCTCATTTGTTTTTATCTGGCTTTGTTTTCCTAGTTTTGTACACTTCCCAGAATCCATCCACTTCACTAAGTGGCTAGTTACTAGTACATTCAAATAATAAAATAAATAAATAAATATGTCAAAATTCACCCCAACCTCATTCCCATTCCACATTAAGGAGAGGATTGGTGGATGTTTTCCTAGCAGCTGGTGATATTTGGTGAGAACAGAGGAGCAAAAACAGAGGAGCACAAATGCTTCTCTTAATACGTTTTGAACACCTACATTTAGATCTATTTTGTATTATCATATTACGGCAGAATAGTGATTGTCAGTGAGGCCAACTACTATTGTCATAGTTTTCTGACAGTTCAGGGACTAGTGTATTGTACTTTACCTTAGGCATGAAAAAGAACCCAGAGTGTAGCATACACAGTAACAGATTGTACTCAGTCTTTACTATCAAGGAGATAAATTATTGAAATGATTTAACATGAAGGGTAGTAAGCACTGAGCCACAAGTAACATTAATTTATTTCACACAAGACAAGTAATGATTAAGGATAACTTTTTCAAGTATACAAGTGATTTATAAGATATGGCTTCAGTTATCTACGCTATTATTTCAAAAGCAGTCCCACTGATTTTAAGAGGATTACTTCAGAATATAATGTCTGAGAAGTATGTTGTAAGGGCTTGTTCATATGCTTCCACTTGTGGTAATAAGAAAATATCTCTGCAGCTCTGGAATCATTCCCTGATCTTCTTTGCAAAGCTGAAATCAGTGAAATCTCTCATCCCTAAAAAGATTGTTGGAACAGGAATGATAAATTACTGTTTGTGAACCAGAACTACAGTATAATTATTTAACATACATACCTGTATAATTATTTCAGTTATAAAAGTTCTGCATAGGCCTTTTACTATCAGAGAAAATACATGGAAGAGTAGGCCACCTAGCATAATTTCTTGAATAAATACTATGCTCTACAAAATTGAGTCAGGATTCCCATAGCGGCATCTGCAAATATTTTCTTGGTTCTTCCCTGCCTGCCCTGCCCTATTCTAATTATTTTCTTTCAATGTAAGTAAAATTAAATAAGAATCTATTATGCTACCAAAGAAAACATAAACCTCAAGTATAAACTTTATTTCAAAGGGTGTTTCCGGGTCTCACATATACCCCAGGAGCACTCTTAGAAAATAACTGTGACAGTAGTCAGCAGCTCTGTGCTGTCTGTAGTGTGTGCCTATATGCCCAGCAAGAAACTGGGCAAAGATAAACTGAAATGGTAGAGAGCATCCTAGAGATTAGAGAGGATAGTGAGAAACAGCATCAATTTACCTTGTAACAAATGGCTGTTATATGATGTGTCATGCCTAGGACAGAAGCTGTGTTATGAAAATGCCCATGATATGCTCTCAAAATTCTAAAAGTATTCACCAGCTTTAAAATATTGTTTTGAAACTTTAAACTAAAATAGACTTTCTTAAACCATGACTTTGAGGCATTTTGGAACAATTTCTCCAGAAATACCAAATACCATAGCCCATAGGCAACATGGCATAGTACTGGAGGACTGACACAACTTGAGAGGTCAGCTGACTGAACAGAATATGAATACTGAAAAGATGTGTAATCTTCCAGTTAATCAGAGTTCCTAGCAGTTAGTGCATCATCCACATCCTTATCTCAAATGGATATAAACATGTATATTCCTGAAGATGTAAATCAGAGAAAAATGTGTGCAAGGCAGCTACTGCTGAATTTATGTGTTAAGTTCTCCACGATCCAAGATTGTGGACCCACTTGAGCAGTAGCTCGAGGCACTTCCTCCTGGTACATGGACCAAAGCAAATAAAATGTTTAATATTTCTCAAAAAATATAAGATTCCAATATATATATGTTACTGGTATGAAATTTTCCAAAGTGGTCACAGCTTATATACTCAGAATCCAGAATGCTTTATACAGTTTTTGTTGCAAAGTCTTTCTGTTTACTGTTTCCTGTGTTGTGCTTCAGAAGCATCTTAGAAGATTAGAAGACCCAGGAAATCTACACATACCACTAAATTGGAAAGTAACTCAAAATGAGATCATAGTCATTAATAATGAAAGCCAAACAAAAGATTGCAGTGCCTCTGAAGCCAACAAGATATTAGCGTTAACGTTGACTGCCTATCTGACATTATCATAGGAAACTCGTTGCTTTAATGGTGCATTTATAACCTAGTGCATTATTAACCTGTAAGAGAAGCCAGTGAAAATACAACTGCAATCGAGATTGGCTGTCACAGACCATTTTCTAAATTATTATTTTTTTAGTGGTTAACATAGCTTACCTCGTGTCCTACTTTTCACTCTACAGTATTCTGCTGCTATTTTGTACATGAAGGGATTAAAGCCGGAAGTGTAATGGTTGCAAACTAAACTGGAAATTAGCTACAGTAATTTTCCAACAGTAGTGGAGCTGCTGAATTGTTTAATTTAATCAAAGCATCCATGCTTGCTCCGCACTGACCTATCAGTGGTATATTTATGGCAAAGAAAGTCTTCCATGATAGATGGAAAATAATGGAGCAGCAACAGTCTACATATTTATTCTCAGGAGTATTTTTATTTTCCAGATATCTCTGTTGCCAGAGACATTGGTTTCCCTCATGAGTGGCTAGACTCGATAATAAACTGGAAATTAGAGACTTAGAAAAGCAGCGTATGTGCACCCAGCTTAATAACACTACAAAATTCAAAATAATGCTTAAAATTAAGTTAAAATGTGGAATGTCTCTGATCTTCAAAAATATTTTTCTTCCCAATAGAAATATGAGGAAAACCTTTATGATTCTCAATTAAATTAAATAGGCTGCTAAAGACCACATAAAATTGTTTCTTGTCTCAGAATACACCTGTTAAATCACTTGTATGAAATACCATGTTAAACATCAGATTTACAGGTGCAGGATAACCCCATTGTCACATGGGTAAATGAATCCGAAAGAAAGGATTTTAAAAAGCCCACATTTATCTATAACATTCGTGGGGTATCCCACAATTATGCATCAGTTAAATGTACCAGTCTGTTCACTGGTTAAATAAAAGATGCTTTAGTACTCTCATTGATGTAATCTTTGTAAAATCAAGACTTGCCAAGTGTTGGCTTTGGCAGTCAGAATAGTTTGTCCCTAAGACCTAAATAGTGTTGCCTTCTAATGTATATTGGGCTGCCACACTGCATAGGAATTGGGAGGATTCTCCATTCAGTTTTCCTGCTGCAACCTCTCACACTCCTTGGGAGCAGAATGGGCCAACTCACCTGACTCACCTGCAAGTCAGTTCAACAAATATAAAAGTTAAATTAACAGAACAGTGGACAATAATAATAAAATAAAGTCAATCCAGAAATACATGAGTTACAATAATTCGATGAAAACATGATCAATAATAAAAAAACGGAATGAAATGATTAATATAGCATTGAATTGTCCTGCAGTGAGTTGTCCCATGGCAAGTTGGCCATGACAAGTTGTCTGTGGCGAGTTGCCTTAGACCCCCCTGGGAGAGCCCCTTTGGTATGCTACCATAGTTCAATCTATTCAGTTTATCCCATTCCTCTTTTCACAGATTTACTTTGTGAGGAATAAAATGACAAACTTCCTCTGAGTATTCTCAATAGCTTAGCCTACACTGAAGTGTATTAAAGTCCTTTCAGAATGCAGGGGCTTAATATAATATATATGCAGTTAATATAATACACATACCCCTATACACACATGCAACCCCCCCCCCAAACAGGAAAAATCCTGGGTTTTGATTTATCACATACCTCGTAGCAGAATATTTACAGTATGTAAATTCCATAAAGCTCAATATTTTTTTAAAAAGCTGCATAAAAAGAATTGAAAACTTAAGAGCTGTTTTTAGATGCCAACTTACCCAGAGGCAAATCAAGTGCAAGTTTGCAGAGGTAATATAGATGATTGATGGTGACAAGGAAGTGAGAAAAGCAAAAACAACTCACTCACTGCTTGCACAGCAGGAGAACAACTGCTGGAAGCAAGGCAGCAGCTTGTCAATCTCTTCAGGTCTGAACATCTTCAGCTGAGAAGATATCAGTCTGCACCCTGGCAGGACAGCCTGAGAAGCAGCTGCATTTCAAGCCCTTCACTGAGGCATTATGATAGGCTGAATTTTAGACCCCTGATCTGGACTGACAGGTCTAGATTCAATAGACAGTTCAGAGTTATATTTCCCTTTAACTCTTCCATATCTGAATCATGTGTGATGAGAATTTTTTTTGTTCCCTACAAGGCCCTTTGAACCTGTTCCTTCTAGATGAGTGACCTTTAACTCCTAAAATTTCCCAACTAGCCATGCACAATGGACAGCAATGGCATTAGGTGTGCAAGGATGTCATCATGTAAATGACATGAGATACATACTGTACATTACATAATTTGCATCATTTGACCAATGTTGCCATGATGTAACTGACATCATCATGGCTTCTATCAGATATCTACATAACCCAGTGTAGCTATTGCTGAAAATTCTGGGTGCTGATGTTATCAATCTTGGGGAAGGTTGTCCTAGTAGAATAAATATGTTAGCCAGCTGGTAAGGGAAAAGGATGCCTGCACTTTTAAGTACTTGGCAGAAGAGCCCAGAAGTTTAAGAAAGTGCAGTTTGTTGCAAGTCAAGCAATATGAGATTATCTTTCTGCTCAATTATGACAGAAGCCCTATCAACTTTTATAAAAAGCAATATAGAATGCACCTATATATTATAGTGGTGTTGATTTCACTTTAATACAGCTTTTCTTACACAAACCAACTTTATACATGTTTTAATAGAGTGGCATGGTAGCCTAATGAGGAAGATGCTCACCTCCCACTCAGAAGGTAGAGGCAGAGGTTTCTCTCCTAGGGCTCAGAGAAAAAAAAAACTGCTGTGAAGTCCACGGGACATCAGGAAGGGCATCTAGCCAGTAAATGCTCAACTCCTTCCAGTCGCCCTGACTCTACCCTGAATTAAGTGATTACTGAGTCGTAAAAAGGGAGGGGTTTTTTAATACCTGTTTTAATAATTTTTGGATTCATCTAAACCTTTGAAGATAACAATGATTCCTCATTGACTCGGTTTATGACTAGAGAATGAATACAACTTGTTCCTTTGATTAATCAAGGGGTAAGGCTGAGTACTTATTGCTTATTGGTGCATATTTTGAAGTAGGTACTTTAAGGAGTCTGAAACTCTTCCAAACATTTAAAACTAGTAGCTTAGTGATAGAACTGACATGGATGTCAAGGAATATACCTGTCCAAGTAGAGGGGAGACTAGTTTACTAAGTAGAACGTCCTCAGTTCAGAGAAGGGTTAGATTGAACTTGCAACCCAATGCTAGCTCAGCATCATGAAAAAAAATAATCTTGCAGTTCTACTCCAGTTTTAGTATCTTTTACCTAATAATATCCCTAAGGCTTTTATATATTTATTTTATCTTTCCTGATTGGGATTCCATTATACAGATAAAAGGTCAAGACATGCTTAATATTTTATACTATAAAACCAAATACGCAACATTTTCATGTCACTGTTGGAAAAAAGAAAAGTGTTATTATGAATGAGAGAAATTATATACATCTATAAAGGTTAGTATCAGAAAGCTATCTCTTTGAAGGCTTCAATAATACATTATTCCTGTAGATATTCAGAAAGCTCAGATTTTTCTGTATACTGTAGGAAAACTGAACCATATCCAGTACTATAAATATGCAATGGTGGGAAAAATTTGCTACTTTCTTTATTAGGTATTTTAAAACTTTATTATTGTTGTATATGTTATAATTTAACTATCACTATTAATCTAGGTTTTATTATTTTGCAATGCCTCTTAATTTGTGTAAAATAATCTATTGGCAATTGAGCAACTTCATTTTTTTTTAACAGTAAGATTATATGAAGTATGTTTAAACTGCAAGGTGAATTTAAGCCTTTAAGCGGAAATAATTACTGTCCAATGAGTTCTGGTTCTGTCTTAGCATGAAAAACTGTCTGTTGTTGTGGAGAAAATAGGAGGAAGAAGGAATATTCTTATGTTCATTGTCTTGAGTTGTACAGATAGTCCTTGTCTTACAACCACAACCGAGCCCACAATTTGGACCATAAGTCATTACATTTATGAAGTGAGGTACCCACAGATCATCTGGCTCAGTGATCACAATTGTAGCTCCTCCCTTGCAATTGTTAAGTGAACATGTGGGGGTGCTTCAGGGGCTCAGAAAGGTCCTAGGAGATTTGGCACTCATTGGTGCCTGAACTTGCCATGGATTGGGAGGCTAAATACCCATTAAACTGAGAAAACAAAAAAAAATAAATAATGTCTGATAGAGGATATGTTACTTGAACTAACGGAAGAAAGTATGCATTAAAAGAATTGTAACAAAATGAATTGTTTTATTTTAACTAATTGGTTCATGGCTGTAATATTAATTTTTTATATTTATATTTTACTATTTTTAATAAGGAGTTCTGAGAATTCTCCCAAATGTAACAAGGGGTTACCATGAGCCTCAATCAACACATTCCGGGATCTAATAGTTCTATATTTCCAAGTTTTCTTTCAGTTACAATACCTGAATTATTGAATTGCGCTCCTCTTATCTGAAATAAGAAAAGTGCAGCTTCCTTACTGCACCAGGCCTTCTATTTCAGTTGATTGAAGGAATATCAGAACAAAACAAAGAAAACCCAACTCCAACTTTGAAAGTTACTGAATTCTTTATAACCAGTAGCCACTGTACAACTGTAATTAAGCCAATAAACATCTTAAAACATAGATGTTTTGATCACAAATCATTTTTTACCCCGCTTTTAATTACTTTCATTATTTCTTTGAAAATATTCTTCCTATTTCATTAGGTTACACTGACCTATATATCATCTTCCTCATTTTCTGCTCTTTAAAGGAATGAATTAGTAAAGGAATCTAAGTCTTCTTATATTAATTTGGCCTCTTATTACTGCCTGAAATTCCTCCATAGGTACACATTCCCCCCCACCCCAATTTTTTTTCTTCTTTATCCTCCACATTTCTGTATACAAGTTTTGAGAAGAAAGTAGCTGTTTTAAACTTTTGTATCTTACATGCAGTTGTCCTGATTTTCATTCTGATTTTAGAATGAACAAAAACAGCCTTAGGCTGTTGTAGCGATAGGGGTTTCACTGGAAGATTGGCATAGTTTTGTATACCTCTTTCCCTCAGGTGCACAATACATTAACCTTCTATTCTCGTGTAATGGGTGAATAGGTAATACAGAAATAAGCAAACATTTATTTTAATTACTAAAGGGTTTTATTTTATTTTGGCTATTTTTGAGTTGAGGTGACTGCGTAATCTTACTCATCTTCAGTCTAAAACCTTGAGATGGATTCATCTTCACTTGTTATAAAGAAACACTCTTTGATTTCGGGAGAAATACACAAAACAAAGAATAGACTAAGAAAAATTTACTGTATTCTCTTTCTCCTTGGTAAAGCCAGGTGGAATGTGGCCATGGAAAATAAGTGTGATTAATTATAGAGCCTATGTAAGGTCTGTCTTTCTTACAATGTTATTCAATATTTTGACTATTCTTTATTGCCGTCTTTTGTTATTATGTTATTTACTTATCCTGCCTTAGAATAAAACCTTAAGTACTTCTGAAACCAAAAATACCTTGGCCCAAACATGCTGTATGTGTTCACTAAAAGCCAATCCTGAATAAATCAATAAAGCATTATTAATACTTAGCAACATTATTATGAATTAAGCAAAGCTTTCCTCAGATAATAATCCTTATTATTCCCATCTTAGCTAAAGTTTATTGGAATTGTAACCCAATGACTTTGGAAGGTACAGGGAACCAATTTACCCAAGAATTTTGTCCTGCAATCTGACATCTGACTTGGAAGGAACATGATCCCCAACCATTCCTCTGATTCTATTTCCCTTCAGTATTGGGTTTTCCCCAATAATCTCTATTACATTCATTTTGAGTTACTATGGCTTCTCTGCACTGTTACAAAGAGCGCTTTAGTACTGAGGCATTACAGCAGGGGTGCCAAAATCATGTCATTGCAGCATCGTCACGTGACGTACCACAACTTCGCTAAAATGGGCATGGGCGTGGCCAGTGCATCTGGCCCCTAGGCTGTGAGTTTGACAGCCCTGCACTACAGTATAATTCTCCAACTGGTGGAAGTTGGACAGTGGTGGAATCCAAAATTTTTTACTACCGGTTCTGTGGGTGTGGCTTGGTGGGCGTGGTTATGTGGTTATGTGGTCATGTGACTGGGTGGCTATGTGGTCATGTGACTGGGGGGTCAAAAGAGAAAACCTCACTTGCTCTTGCTTAGCAACCAAAATTTTGGGCTCAATTGTTGTAAGTCGAGGACTATCTCTGCCTTCCTGTGCACGGCAGCCTTGCCTAGTAAACTCCTTCCCTTTTCTGGGAATTTCTCCTCTGTGTTAGAGGTACCAAAATAACCAAGATGATATAAGGTCTCCTGCTGGAGCAGGGAGTTGGACTAGATGACCTCTGAGGTCCCTTCCAGCCCTGGATTGCTGTGTTGTTTCAAAGAATCCTCTGAAGCTGCATCTAGTGCCAGGGTTTGTGGTCTGTCCTTCCTTCCTTCCTTCCTTCCTTCCTTCCTTCCTTCCTTCCTTCCTTCCTTCCTTCCTTCCTTCCTCCCTCCC
>JANHFL010005757.1:175845-201821 GCA_032468155.1 Oxyrhabdium leporinum | reverse complement strand
CTTTCTTTCTTTCTTTCTTTCTTTCTTTCTTTCTTTCTTTCTTTCTTTCTTTCTTTCTTTCTTTCTTTCTTTCACTACACCCCTCCGCGCCCCGTTTTGGGCCTAGTAAGGGTCCCTGCAGTCCCCTGGGAGCTAAAACGGGGCACAGGGGGATGTACTGCACCCCCCTGCATCCCATTTTGGGCCTACTGGGCCTCTCTGCACTTACCTGGGAGCCAAAACGGGGTGCGTGGGGACTCCTGGAAGGGGCGGGGTGGACGGGGGCAGGGGCAGGCAGAGATGGTATTTGCCAGCTCTCCGAACCAGTCAAAACATCCGATACTGGTCCGCTAGAACTAGTCCGAACTGGCTAGATTTCACCTCTGAAGTTGGAGCTTCAAATTATGGCTGCATAGAAGCTCAATGGAGCTGCCTACCTGCCCTCTCTCTGGGTAGAGGTAGTTGTGAAACTTGTGGCAGTTTCATCTTCTCTGAATGCCAGAAAGCAGCAGGACATTATAGGGACAGAAATAAAATATGAAATAATGATTTACTGGGATTGAAATGTTCATAACTTCAGAATCAATCAATTGTTTTGATAATACATTGTCTAATTCAGCACATTAAAATTCATTAAAAGCCATAAACAGTGGGAAAATGTTATTAAATTCATAAGAGTCTGTTTAAGATTATACACCATTTTCAGCCTTAAAAAGCATGACATATATATAGGTTAGATATTTATGTCATTGAGCTCAGCAGAACCAAACTACTCTAGACCTTAAAGCTGTATTACCCTGTATATATTTTAGAGCAAATATATTACCTGTGTAATGTTCAACATTGTTTTTCTGTCTTCACAAATTATGAGTGCTCTTCCACATCCCATGCTGGGCTTTAAGTGCTTTAATCCACATGGAAACTGATATTATTCCAATGGAGGCAAGAGTCCATGTTTACTGAGTCACTTTCAGCCTTCAGCGCCTGTTTTTTAAAAGGTCATTGGACCCATTAATTTATCCTTAAAGACATTTCATCAAAGTGGAATGAATAAATGTAGATGACCTGTGTTGCTGGACCTGTGTTGCTGTATCTAGTTTCTCCTGCCCTTAAATTTAAAGACAGCTAAGCCTGAAATCCATCAGCACCTTTGACATCACACAACAGACAAATTTGGGTGCTCTAGACCACTTTCATGATGAGTTTCAGCCGAGAATCTTTTATACCCACAAATTACTTGTTTAACTTTTAACCCACAAATTATTTAATTACTTGTTTAACACTGTGTAGAGGCTTTTCTTTAGCTTCTCCCAATGTCCCACCCTCTGCACTATTAGACGGGAGGTCCAGTAAGAGTCTATTCACCAAGAGATGCTGTCCTTGTGGCCAAATTTAACCTGAGATCCTTTCACTTATATTTTCCACTGCCCTTTCTGTGCCAATTTACATGCAGACATATTCCTACCACTTAACAAACACCCAATCTATAATGAAGCCCGTTTATTACTTTCGGGACAGAACCCTACCATTTCCAATAGAGTTGTTAAGTTAATATCTACCACAATTTCCCTAAGAACACATAAAATATCCTAAGCTCAGAGTGATAACATTATGAAGACTTTTTCCTCCTCTTTCATTTTAATTTAGTCTAAGTTCAATATAGTTCTAATTAATCTTGTGCTTGACTGTATACTGTTTTACTCTACTTTATTCAATGCTCCTCATTCTCTGGTTTTTAAGTCTTGATTTGTTAGGTTTTATATGACTGTTATATTTTATTTGTTGCCATTGCTTTTGAGGTTTTTTTTTTAAAAAATACTGGAGTTTGATCATAAGTAAACAAACTTATCAACAAATTATATTCAACTGCTGGTGTCAACAATGACGATAGTGCACAATACAAAAATATATATTACAAATGTGAATTTATTAACTCTATCAAGAATATAAACATTTAGCAGGTTTCTAAGAGGTATATTTGTATTACTTTGTATGTAATTAAGACAACTCCTTATTATATCTTTCTACCCTGGGATGAATCACAACCCACCCCATGCACTTGTCAATCAGCCTCATAAAAGAAGGTAAAAAAGACAAGAACCTAATTCATAAATTTATTCAGTCTGAATATACCTATAAGATGTGTGTTAAGTAACTTTTTATATAACATCATAAATGTGTTAAGACACAGGATAAAAAAGTGGGACAGGTTAAACAAGGAATTTATGATAAAACTATGTTTCTGGCTAAGGAACCCTGGTATGATACATCTGTTTCGTAAACATATAGTAGTGTTGGTTAAGTGAAGTCTAGTAACTGGGGAAATCTAACCTCAGGTCCTTTTTCAGCCATGGGTTAATTTGACTGGGTCAATTGGTCCAATACTTTGTCTTTGCCTGACCTATGCAATTGGACTGTTGTGAGGCAAAATGAAAAGCTGTAGTGACATATAAAACTGCTATGAGCTCCTGAAGGAATGGCAGTATAGAAATGCAAATACATTTATGTTTAGAGATGGACCAAACTTCTGCATTACTCAGGAGATGTGTCAGGCTTAAAACTGTTATGATTCTATACCCAGGCAGAATTGTTATGTAAATATCTTTAATGTGCACCTCCCTCTTATGGCTATAAAGGAATCAACAAAACATTCAGTATCTCAGAAAGATGGAAGGAAAATGTCCATGGTGACTACCTAACCCAGGAGTGTCAAACTCTCGGTCCATGGGCCATCCCCATTTTAGTGAAGGGGGTAAAAGTTGCAATCTGTCACGTGATGACAACAACATGTCATCGCGAGTTTGACACCCCTGGCCTAACCAATATAACTCAACAGGTTTGGCATACTTAATTGAGTCCCTTCAAATAAGTAGTGTCACCTCTCCATGTCTTAGAGACAAGTCTGACAAGATTGATGTGATGTACAAAGAGTTAATAGTACTTTAATGTTCTCCTCTAGGATTTAATTTTTAATATTAATTAATTGGTGTTTCTTTTTGTAAGAAGCCCATGCAGTAGTTCAGCTTTGAACAATGGCTTGAGCTGTTCCAAACCAAAGTACACTGAAATCCTTACAAGAAAATCCCTAACATTTCTTCTTACAGCTGCTTAATAAAACCTTTATCTTTCAGCAATAGTACAATAGTCAAGGACTACCTAAAACATATATTTAACTTAGTCAAATAAAAGAGTCACCATGTGTGGGTTGGATGGCTGAGGAAGGAAGGAAGGAAGGAAGGAAGGAAGGAAGGAAGGAAGGAAGGAAGGAAGGAAGGAAGGAAGGAAGGAAGGAAGGGTTCATAGGACCATGGTACAATATTGTAAGTTCCTTCCTAACAACCCACACATTTTAGGATTATGGCGGCAACCAGGACTGCCAGGACTGTCCTTCCTAAGCAATGCAGTAACATGGTAATGTGTTTTATGAACAGATTACTTACCAATGACAATTGTTGATAAGGAACTACCAACTCTGGCGCACAAGTTAACAATAAACAACAGCCTTATCAAGGAAACCACCACCAACACTGTCACTGATACTGACAGGGCAAGCCAGTAGTATACAGAAAGGAAACCCTACCTCCTTCTAACACTAATGATGTTACCTAGTTGGGTAATGAAACATTTGGTAAGAAAACAACCAAGCTTAGAAAGCACCAGGGACCTCACAGTTCAACCCTGAGGTATAAATATTCTCTTTTATAGATGTACCCACAAACATCTCAAAGTCTACCAACTAACATACTCTTAGTCATCTCCAGTCTCGTACTTTAACATTAGCACTGCCTTTAATAACTTCTACATCTTTTCCATTTCCAAAATAATGGCCATTTTGTTTTTAAGAATGTATGTAGAAAATCTGGCAGCTATGTTGTGAAGTATGAACTCATTCCCTGAGTGAACAGAGAAAGCTAACAGGAGTTTGTTGGTAAAAGAGTTTAAGGAGATGTCCTAATAAATCTTCTTTCAGACCATATAGTGTCTACTTGGCTAAGAGTTTACAAAGGGTACAAAAAGAAATATTTTTTATTCTACCTGTAATGCCTTAAGAAACAAAAATGAAGCTTAAGTAGGTAGTGCCTGTGTAATGCTACCTACCAGGGGTCTAATACTTCTCTTGGTTTTTGGAATCCTAAGCATGCATCTGAATTTTTTTCTAGCTCTTTTTGGCCCATTAGACATAGCTGGTGGGCTGCACTTTGCTAGGTGAATTATATGCATCCTAGATAATTTAGCTTATATGATATATTATGCTGAACAGATTTTAGCACTTTTAAAAAGAGCATTTTATGTAATGGCTTCATCTTCACACTGTAGGAGTATGAAGAACTATAATTTCATTTTCTTTTTGCAGGATATTAAATCTGATGCACTAATGGGAACATAGCTGCATAGAATTATGCACTCTCTTTATCTTCATTTCTGTCTGCTCATTGATATTATGACATGGGGATTCTTAATGGTTTTAAAACAGTGATCTTTCTTTTAATTGCCCACTGAGTCTTCTTCCTTTTCTTAGTGAAGGCAATATCAGCAAATCCATATATTATGTATGTGTTTTATTATCTCTGTTAGCTTGAAGATACTTTATTTTAAATTATTTAATCTGATTAATTAGTGGTTTACACTAATTAATGTAATACGGTTACATCTGTTAACAAATAAAAGGGAAGTCTTACATTTTATTGACGCCTTTGTTAATATTATAAAGTATCTAGTAACACCCTTTTAATTTTATATGTAAAAATCAATTAACTCCAATTTAAAAGGAAATATAAAGGTGGTTTGCTTTTTAAACATCTAGTTCAAATTGTTCTGCATTGAAGGGAAAGATATACTATAAATTTTAAAAAAGATGCTATTGAAGTGGTATTGTGACTAACACATTCCCCTATAATCTTCTGTAGTTGAATTACCACAATCTCCTCAACAACCTTTTCTTCAGAGAGAAGGTCTGGAGACAGAATGGAAGTTTTGATATGGCTGCTTTGAGGGACAACTGCTTTAAGGGCTGGTTACACTCTATCCTAAAGAGTCATTGACTATCTTCCTGCTGACTGAAGAGACATAGCCCTACCCACAACTGGCACTCATACTAAGGAGTACCAAATCAACTTCATCCTTATCCACAAGCTCAAAACAATTGCAGATAACATATGAATTGCATATGTGCAATATGTGAACTTGGCCATTGATTTGGCTGCCATTTTCAGATGCACTGTAAGCTGCTTTCTAGTGTACATCTTGGCATCTCTCAAGCAATGAAAGGGGATTGATTGGGTTCTTGCATCGGACAAGCAGATCTCTGATTGGTCCATATCATGGGAGTCCCAAAAAAACTATTCTTGGTTGACACTACCCTACAGCAGTACTGTATAAAAATGATTTGTTTACATCTTCCCAAACCTTCCCAGCACAATCATCTTTTTTTTAAAAAAATAATTTTCAGTTCTCATTTTTCCTGAGGTAGCTTTGAGGTAATGCTGTTCACTGTTGTTTCTATCTTTCTGTTCATGTGACAAAAAGAATCTGCATCTTCTCATTCTCTGTTTAAAATATGAACTGAGTTGAACTGGATTTTATAACTTTAACACATAGAGCACTAACTTGAATGCATCTAACATTTGATTCTTCTGAGTTCCTAGCGTTCTGTGAAAGTATCAGTCTTTGAGTTGCAGCAGGAATTAGTAGAATCAGTAGGAATATTTATGGTATCAGATTGAACAGAGAAGCTAGAAGAGAGGTTGGTTTAGTGGTTAAGGCTCCAGGCTAGAAACTAGGAAACTGTGAGTTCTAATCCCACCTTAGTCATGAAAGCCAGCGGGGTGACTTTTGGCCAGTCACTCTCTCAGCCCATAATGCTCAGATGACAAACCAATCGATCAATTCCTGTCATAACCAATGCATCAACACTTGGTTGCTTTGGAAAAAAAAAACCCAGACCATGTACATGTGGGGAAAATGCTAGAAAGGGGAAAAAATGAACAGATCCCTATCCTCTATGTTATTTTTCTGTAATGATTAATGAATTTAGAGATCAGCATGTTCAACTTTCAACTTTAAATTTCAATCAAGCACTATTAGCATGTGCTGCTAATATTTCCTAAGAACCTAGATATAGCTTATACAAAATTGTTTAAACAAATGATTTATGCAATCATTAATGCAAAGAGGAGCAAGACATATGGCAAATTCTCTCTCCAAGTGTCTTCCCACTCACGCTCAACATATAAGCATAAGAAAACAAGATTAATTAGGTACAAAAATGGGAGAAGAGGTAGACCCAGGATATTTTCCTATTCTCCCTATAACCAGTTGTCCTACATGCAAGTTTATTGTGTCCTGTCCAGAGCTGCTTTGTAGTCAATTGCCCTGGAGTAAGGCAGAAATCAGTCAATCAATCAATCAATGATATTAACCTTTTCCTTATGAATTACTGTCCTGAAAAGAATCCTGTTCTATATCTGTTATCTGAAGAGTGCATTTCCTCTCAATTCAAAGGGCATCTGAAGTTTTCTCCAGAGCTGTAGGAATAAAGAAAATGTTACATTTCATCCTCTATTGTTGCTGAGATCCTAATTATTTCCACATGCAAACATATATCAACCAGACGCTGTTTATATTTTAAAAAATCTGCATGTTAATTGCAAAGTGGCTCTACAGTATATACAGCCTGAGTGAATCGTTTTGAGAAAGAGAAACAGAATCCAAAACATTCCAAGTTATTATTCATCATCCTGAATAGAAAGTAGAATAAGTAAAGATTAATTAACCTTATGATGTTCCCTGCTGGGTCTAATGATGTGTTATACCCATTAGCAACCTGGAAGGTTAAGCAAGCCTGCTGCAACTGAAAGCCTCAAAGATGGCCTGATTAAAGATTTCTCCCCATTGACTCTTTCCCATGGACAGTATCTTCCAATTACAGTAAGCCTACTGCATATGAATCAAGTATACATTTGCTTTTTCGGCCAAATGCTGGAAGGTGATGTATACGCTTCATCTATTTCTCACAAAATTTACAATGTTGAAATATTCTGTTGCACATTGCTATAGGGTAGAGTTGGACAGTGTATAAATTGGGGCAGAAAATAGCAAGCCCAAAAATCTATTTGGCTTAATAGAATTCATAGTTTTATTCTTGGATTCCTAAACACTCTGATATTTGTACATAGTTGTACTTACAGCCCTTCTGGATCAGCTCAAGGCCTATTTCAGTCCAGCATTTGTTCCTTACAATGGCCAAGAAGATGCTCCTAGTAAAATTGATTCATTGATTATGTGTGAAGAAGTTTAGTACCAGCTCTTAGTGATCACATTAGCATATTTTCTGCACTTGGTCTTTCAGGTCTTCCAATGGTGTCCAGGACTTTTTTTCTTTTTTTTTGAAAGGTGGCAAAGATGAATTCCATTTGGAATCTAACTTGGACATTCACTATGTATTGCTATTATTTGTGTTTATTGTTTCATTTTGAAGTGATTTTCATTTTAACAAACTGTGATGAATATTTTAATTTTTGGAAATATTGTTGACTGTTGTAGGTTGACTTTGGAAATTAGATTTACATAAAAAAACAGGAAAGTTGCATATAAAGTGATTACATTAAGGAAAACTGTACAAAAATAATGTTGGTAGTTTTTCTTTCAATACTTTGAGGGAAATTTGATAAGGAGCAAATTTAGAATGATTTATATGAGTTCATGTGCAGGTAAGAAGGGGAATTCTTGACTTTCAAAACTACAGCGCTATTTTTACAAAAATGTATTATGTGTGATGAGTGAGAAGACAACAGAATCACACCAATGAATTACAAACCCAAAGATGAAGATGAAGCTACCAACATCAACTGCTTGGCTATTGTTTTTCATGTTGCTGGGGTTTTTTTTTAAATTTAGGGGGCGGGGGGGGTTCTCATGAACTGCCCAGAATCATTGAGAGTTGGACAGTGTATAAATTGAATTAAATAAATAAATAAATAATGGGCAACTAGTCCCTCCTTCCTGTATCACACATTGTAATGAATGCAAGACCAGGTTTTGTAAAGACAACTAATTATGAATCAGTTTGGGCATAATATTTCAAACTACCCAGCAATAACAGAAAATTCTAGAAGTACAAAAATAATGGCGGTAGTTGCGTGCATCCAGCTTAATACTAATCTATCAGGCATTCCATTCATAAGGGTCCCTTCTGTGTCGTACCCACTCTTCCCTTAGAAATAAACCCTTCTAAAAGATCATGAAAGGCAGTCACAATTATGCGTACACTGAAGCACACAGTCATGTAGTGCGGGCACACATTTGCAGAAGAATTCAATTTTCATTCTTGAATATGGGGGAGCCATAATGTTCTATACACCCAGCTTGCAAATATATAAATATTAGATCTCCAGTACACAAAAAGATCACATTACATAAATCTTTTCTTATGCCGGCTGTGAAATCCAGCGCAGGTGGCCTACTTTAATTTGATCTCCACCACATTTACATTACCTCATATATGCAATATGTGAAAACTTCATTATACACAAGTGATAGCAATAACTAAACTGGGCATAAAGTACTTTTGGTAAATGAGGCTCCCTGGGGACAATAAGGTTGTCTCATGAAGACCACTTCAAACTGCATCTGCCTTTACAGTGAATTGCACAAATGTTCTAATTACCATATGAATCAGCCTCTATGTTTTTCTCAATACAGAAAATAGCAGTTGTATGCATGCAGTGTTTAATCTGAAAAATGCACAGGAAAGCACGTTCATGTTATACTTCAGATCTGATTATATTTCTGTTGATTCAAAAAAACAAAACATGAGTAATTCTGAACACTATATTCTCTAGCTCAATTCAGCCATTACATGAAAGATAAAAACTTATCATGTGAGAGATCCCGCCCCTCCAAACTTGTGCTGATGATGTCTTATTTGCAGAGGTACCAGTGAAGATTGAGCTTGAACTCTACTACACATGGATGCCTTTGCAGATTAGATGTCCACAGCATGATTTTGGAATGAGATGATTATTCCAAATATTTGCATCATGATTTCCTTCCTTCCCTCTGTCGCTCCCAGCAGATTTCTGTCATTCTGAATTTGATTTTTTGATGCATACAAACATAAGATTTGACACATTTACAAAAATTCTATTCTATTCTATTCTATTCTATTCTATTCTATTCTATTCTATTCTATTCTATTCTATTCTATTTCTATTCTACTCTACTCTATTTTCTCTTCTTTCCTATTCTCTCCTATTTTCTATCCTATCCTATCCTATTCTCTGTGTAGACAAGGAAACATTTCCTATACCTTTTCATTCATTTCACCAGAAAACATGGAGATTCAAATTTAAAGTTACATTTCTTTCAAATCAAATTTTACTTTTGATGACTTCATGACCACCTTCTATGTAGTTTTCTGGGCAAGTATATGAACATTTTATTGCAGGAATTTTTTTTCAACATCGTGGTATGATTAATAGCCCTGGTGTTTCCTGGTGATTTCTAGTCCAAGTGCAAATGAGGTTTAATTCTGCTTAGCTTTGGGCAATCAATTAAGGTTGATAAGATGCTGTCACTAGTTGGATGAACATGCAACAGCAGAAGAGGGTTTTTTTGTTTCCCACTTCATGGCATGAAACTGTATCTTAAATTTTCAGGTTATGATCAAAGGGAACTACAAAGCCACAAAATGAGAAGTTCAGAATGTGTAGAGACTTCCTTGGGACTAAAGATTATTCAATCCCTGTTTAAAGTTCTAATGCACATTAGAACTAAATTAAACTGTGAACTATCTTTGTGCGCAATGCAACAGTGAAATTAAACCAGCTCTAATAAGAAGTACAACTCCAGAAAAGAAAGACCCACAATTTGCTTTTGAGTGTATTGGATGAACTTAATTGCCTTATCTCATTTCATATAAAGAAGCATATATTTGGTGGATAAAAATGTCCAGTCTTGATTATATTCGGCATTTATTACCTCCAACCCAACTGGCCTCCACCCAAAATGAACGCATGAAGAGCCAAGTGCATCTCATTTCATATATACCAGCAAGTATCTACTTTATTTAAAAAAAAGAATTGGCAAAGGAATAAAACATGTTGCCATTTTCATGTCAAGAATGGTCTCCTAGGAAGTTAATTAATGAACAGGCTGACAGGGTAAGTAGGAATTGAATCTTATATCAGCTGCTTAATATTTCAACTCAAGCCAAATTACAAACCAAAGGATTTAATTTAATTGGGCATAAGAACTGGATGTTTATTGATTTATTACGTTTTTATCGTGGCTTTCCTCTAAAATCTCAATGCCATAAACAGAGGGATCTCCCCCTGTTTTATCTTAAAAAGCAACACTTCATCCTAACTTAAAACAGTTAAGGGATGGGTTTTGATTTCAATCATCAGCCATTTTACCATCCTATGCTAATCAATCTGACATTTTATTCTTCCTGTTGCAAAAGAATCACATGAGTAAATTAGATGTTACTTCATCATTCAGGTGTTATGTTTACCATACCAGGAGATTCTACCCATAAAAGCAAACCCATGATATCAAAGCTGAAATAAGCTTAGAGAAACCCATGCTTTCCATCAATGTTCCATATTCATTTTCAAATATATACTTAGCTTCTGCCTATCAGTCAAGGCAAGTCTGCCTTTTATAATACATGAATCTGATGTATCTATAGATCTTCACAGGGCACCACTTTCCACCATTCACACATAAATCTTGCCAGATGTTGACCTCCAGCTAGTGCCCATTATGTACCAACAAAGAGAGAGTCAGGACTGAATTACTGCAGCTGTCATTATGTTTGTCATCTAAAGTAGATAGAGAAATAAGTTTATAACATGATGGAGGCCAAAATCATTTTTATCTTATGGTACTACAGTTACCTTATGAACATTTAAAGCAGCTTAAAACAGCTTAAATTTATGGCAGAGTGGAGCTGTTGAAGCAAGTTAATAAGATAATAGCAATAGCAATAGACTTATATACCGCTTCATGGTGCTTTACAGCCCTCTCTAAGCGGTCAGTATATTGCCCCCAAAATCTGGGTCCTCATTTTACTGACCTCAGAAGGATGGAAGGTTGAGTCAACCTTGAGCCATTCAGAATCGAACTGCCGACAGTCAGCAGAATTAGACTGTAATACTGCATTCTAACCACTGCATCACCATGGCTCTTGATGTTCACTGATGTTCACTAGAAAGCCCTAATTATGCTGTCCAAAATTTAGTGTATAATTCAAAGTTTATATCTATACAGAGGTTTAGAGTTTGGTATTGTTTTTACTTACCCATGCATAATAAAGGCATGGGGCAATTTATGGGCAGGAAATAAGCATTTTTTTAATGGCTAGCTAATATATGAAAAATCTAACAACAAGAGGATTAACAACAATACAACAACAGGAAGCAATACTGATTCATGGTAAACAAAAGCACATCCATCACACAAGATATTTATTGGTTAGTTTTATATCCCACAATTATTACAGGGCTTTACAGTACATTACCAAACACTTCTTCCTCCTATTTTTCCCCCTTCACAACAATCCTGTGAAGTAGACTGAGCTGAAGGAGGGAACTTGCTCAAACCTATCTAATGAGCTTTCATGGAGGCTGACGGGGTTTTAAACCTGAATCTCCTTTTTACTGTACCAACACTTTAACGACTACACACCAAACCACAATAGAGACAATTGGAGAAGTGAAATAAACTTCCTGATGATTTAACAATCAATGCTGAAACCAAGATCCTCCCCAAAATAGGCATTCCAGGAGTTGTT
This sequence comes from Oxyrhabdium leporinum, assembly GCA_032468155.1. Classification (NCBI taxonomy): domain Eukaryota; kingdom Metazoa; phylum Chordata; class Lepidosauria; order Squamata; family Cyclocoridae; genus Oxyrhabdium; species Oxyrhabdium leporinum. Next base: position 190,048 of record JANHFL010005757.1, on the reverse strand, counting down.
TCTCCATAAGACAACCATTCAAAATGAATGAATTCAAACAGTTGTTGCCCTGCAAGAATGCCAAGACTTGAAACGCAATGGGCTAATAAATCATTCCTGAGCAATTTTGAAAGATCCTTTCCTTAGTTCTGCATTGGCATTCTTCCTTCTTTTCTTTTCCAATTTTCTGCTTATCTGGCCATTCATTTTGAAATTCGAAAATGAGCCAGATGTAGCCATTTCTCCTTCAGCTAGCTGGAAGTATGGACAAAGTAAGTTAAATCAATTAGCAAATAACTTGGCTGAAGATTAAGAGCTAGCTTGAGCTTCTCTGCAATTGGTTGAGTCTGGCTGCTGTTAGAATGCAGTTTTACCCAGATACTATATTCCTATTTCTGAAACACAGCGATAAGATGATATACAGTAAGTGTCAGTTTTAACGAGGTTATTTTTATATCAGACAGGTATGTGCCAATAATAAAACAGAGAAGACTTTCAAATAGACCTTAGTTATACAAATCTAAGTGCTACATGGCACATTAGAGATTGGGGATAATAAAGGCATGGGGCAATTTATGGGCAGGAAATAAGCATTTTTTTAATGGCTAGCTAATATATGAAAAATCTACTATCAGCCTTCAGTGCACAGGGCATGGTTATTTGAGGGCCACCTTTCTCCCATAATGTCTGCCCATCCAATACAGGCAGAATGGTTATGCTCCAAGTCCCTTTGGTTAAAAGTGTCACCCATTAGAATCTAGGAAGTATGATTTCTCTGTCATTGTACCTGCCCTCTAGATCACCCTCCCCCCACCCCAAAATCTGTACAGCATTAACCTTGATGATATTCCAAAAGTCAGTCTTTTGTTAACCTTCCCATATACTACAGAAACAGAAACAGATGAGCTAATTCTACTTCATTGTAAGGCTATGCTAACAGAAACTTGCGAGTCTGATAGTACAAATCTCCTGCCATCTTTTACAGACTTAGTTAGGCAGATTCCTTGCTGAGTTTCTTTCTTTGCCCATTGTGTAGCTATGGGCCATGTCCTCTCTTATTTGACTGTTCCTTAGGCAGCATCTCTCCCCTCCCCCCCCCACTTCCCAAGGTCATTCCCAAATACCATTACAAGTCTTTTAAGAACTGGCTGTTTTCTCTGGCCTTGGGGTAGGGTAGGTGTTGAGTTCATTAATTGCTTCCAATTAATGTTGTTGTTTGGGTTGTAGACAGTTCTTTCTTCTCTTTCAATTTTTTTTAAAACTTTTTAGATTGTAGACTGCCCGGGGTCATCTGGAAACTGGCAGCTTCTAATTTTAATTAATAAGTAAAAGAATAAATGAATATTTGGCATGGGCACTTAAGAGGAGCCTAATAATCACTGTAGCAGTGCCTGCCAATAAACCAGAGTTTGTTACAACTGCCTCCAATAGCTTTGGTTTCTAATTAAATGGGAATTTTTCCAACAACACACCCCGGCAGTGTTTACCCTAGGATATCCCGGGCTTGGATTGTTTTATGCTACACATCACATTCCTGTGATATTTCTTTTCATCAATGGCCCTACAGAATTGATTTTTAGAGCAACATACAATAAAAACAGCTGAAATTGCATAGACATCAGAGCTGCAAATTGTATTCAAAAGAGGAACTTTGAAATTTTTGTTGGCACCATACAAGCATCCCTCTTTAAACATTAAAGCAGCTGGATCCTCTGGGGTCTCCTTACAGTTTCATCCCACAATTTCCCTGACTGTCAGTGCAGATGTGCATGCACAGCTGGTTCATTTCACCAGTGGTCTAAATGGTGTGTTGTTAACAGTCCTTTCAAAGGCTTTGCGAAATGATAATCAATCAACCGCTGCTGAAAAAGTTACTGTTGATTAGGGTGCTGAATTACAGCATGAAGATTAACATCAAACAATAAATGGGCTTTGGGGAATAAATTAGTGTCCCTCTCTGGGCACAATATCCCAAATTTGAATGATTGCTTCCTCAACAGACAAGGATTCTGGCTCCCAAAAAAATGGTAAGACTTTGGAAAAACCTTTCAGATACACAATAATTGCAAGTGTAAAATATTTTATAGGTTGGTTACAGCACACCTGGGAAATGAACTCTGTGTTAAGGACAACACAGTTTTATACTGCTTATAAAAACGTTTAAAAAAGTTAAAGAAGGTGACTCTGCCTTTCATTTAGTCCTGATTTATCTCTGTTCCAGAAATGTTTAAGTGCATATTTATATACTTTACGGTAGTCATTTCAGATGGGTTTCTGCATATACTGCAGACCTTAAATCAGAAAACTACACAGAAGAGAAATTTAGTACAGTTTCCTTAGATAAGCTCTCTGATGAGAGACAAGATATATGACAGAAATGAATGAAAAAGATTCACTTTCTAAACTTATAACCTGAAATAATGTTAGGCAGAATTTTATTTCTATTTTCTTCTTCTCTGCAGTGTGAATATTCCTTCCAAGCCTTATGGATCTTGTGAACTGAAGTTCTGAATCAAATTACTTGGCATAAATTAAAACTAGTCATTTAAAAAACCATCACTATAGAACATAACCTCCTTAGAAAGACTGCTTTTGAGGTGTTTACAGATTCTTTAATTTAAACCGATGATTCATCTTCACTTGCTGGAAGGGATGCTTCTCCTTATTTATACAGTGAATCAAACATAAACATCTTAGAATGTAAAACCACAGTAGATTTTTAAAGCCAGAGTGTACCTTGATTTCTGTGAACTGAACACAGGTATTTCTCCTGCATTTGAGGTATTCCATCAAACACAATTCTCTGTAAAGAAAATGTAGCTATTATTTTTTTACTTCAATATTGTCCTATGGAAATCAGTAGGGCAAATTAGGAAAAGCAAGTTATATCTGTTTATAGCTTATAATGAAAATTTATCAGCTAGGCAATCCATCAAGTGTATTAATTTCAAACTGCTATTTGCAAAATGTAGATATCATATGGTATTTAATAAGCCCAATGCTTTGGCTTGGGCAGGCATAAGCATACTATAAGCACATCCTTGGAAATGCTTATTGTCATTGTTTGCTTGTAAAATAAGTATTAATGGTTTCATTTCTCATTTTGCTAATGTTCATATAAAAAGGATAATTTTTATTCAAAACCTTCTGATAACACTAGCAATTTCAGAGCACATCTAATAACTTCTCAAAAGATAAAGGGAAAAATTCAACAACACAGCTTTGTAAAGAACAGAGGAGTACTTTACCTATCTGGGTTCAACCACTGCATAAATTCATGGTTTGTTGAATAAACTATAATGGCTGGATTCCAACATCCTATTAACCAGCATTCTTCAACCTAAGTGTTCTTCAGATATATAGATTTCAATTCCAAGAATTCTTGGCAGTGGTCAGTCTGGTTACAGAAATCTGGATACTGAAGCATATAAATCTGCAAATAGTCCAGGTTGAAGAATTTTGAATGAAGCCATGAAACAGTATTTTTAAATCACAATGATTATTTATCAGTGACTGGAAACCCTTTATGGATTTTTTGCTGACAGAAGAGAAAAATGAACTTGAGCTTTGTAGTTATGAAGATTACAAAGGGTAGCCTACAGAAAGAAGGAAATTATGTTGCCATCAAGGGGGTTGTAGTGGTTAACCTATTCTCTAAAGTACCTGAGGGCAGGACAAGAAGTAACGGGTGGAAAACATTAAAGAGAGATCCAACCTAGAATTAAGGAGAAATTTCCTGACAGTGAAAACAATTAACCAGTGGGACAGCTTGCCTCCAGAAGATATGGGTGCTCCATCACTGGAGGTTTTCAGGAAGAGATTGGACAGCATTTGTCTGGAATGATATAGGGTCTCCTGTTCGAGCAAGGTCACTTTCACCTCTAGTATTCTATGTTCAATGATACAACTTTAAAGAGAGAAGGTAAAATATGAATGCTATCAAAAAGATTGGAAGCCATATCTTTATACTGTAATCTTTTCTATTTTCTTACTTACTTGTAGTCACTGTTCTTTCTCATTTTGTTTCTTTTTTTAATATTTATATTGTTTTATCATGTTAAAATTTATTCAATAAAATTGTATTTTAAAGAAAAACAAAGCCAAATCACAATGGCTGAGTTGGCAGAGATGGCTAAACTGACGGTTTTGATCAAAAAAAGAATATAAGTACTTTTGTTTCTACTTGGTATTGTTTTTACTTACCCATGCTGACTTTGTGCTTGAGGTGGGAAAAAACTGAAACTTTGATTTTGTATTTTACTCATTAGATTGATTTGTTGCTATAGAAATGGCTAGTTTATACTATTATGGAAAAGTAAAAAGTTGAGATTTGATGTTAATGTTTTATTCTACTGCAACAGAGAGAGTAGGAAATCAATGCCTTTTTTTCCTTTCCCCCCTCTTCTCCTCACTTTTCTTTCCCCTTCCCCTCCCCACCGTGTCCTACTATTTGCTTTTGTATTTTATTCTATAATCTAATAAAATGTTATAAAATTTTGTTAAAAAAAACAACAATGGCTGAGTTCACCCAATATGCTAAGTCAAAAAAACCCACCCCCGCCTCCCATGTCTTAGAATTATGTGGGAACCATAAACACTAAATTGCCAACTTCCCACTTCCTAATACAAGGTTCTCATGCGCTCAGGTATGATACTAGGATATCCAAGTATCATCACTGCATGCTAGTAATCAATAACAACCATAATTTTTTATAATAGCTTGGTACTTGCTACCAGCATTACATAGCAGCTCTCCTGTTGTAACAGTACACATTAAGGAGAAAAAACATGCACCAGGTAAGTCTGGGGAATGAGAATAGGACCTACAAACTTCCATCAGTGCTGCAAAAGGCTTGTGATTTACAGTTGCTGTAGCCCCTGAACCGAAATGGGGAGTAACCATGGCAACTAGCTCCATCCTGAACTGCACCGCACAGAGTCAGATAGGAAGATTCACTGGAGCAGGTAAAAGCAAATATAAGTATTAATATGCCTGTTAACTGCTAGCACAAATGAAGTTGCAGGAAATGAAAAACAAAAGCCTTCCAGTCTGATTTATATAAGCTACCATATGGCTATAAAGACATATATACTAAGGTGCCATTAATACTGAGCCATAGATGTTAATAGTGATTATTCCCCCTGGTAGCAAAAACCAAGACAACTTTCTACAGTAGCTCAGTGTAGCAATAGCAATAGCACTTAGACTTATATACCACTTCACAGTGCTTTACAGCCCTCTCCAAGCGGTTCACAGAGTCAGCATACTGCCCTCAACAATCTGGGTCCTCATTTTACCGACCTCAGAAGGATGGAAGGCTGAGTCAATCTTGAACCAGTTAGGACCGAACTCGTGGAGTCAGCAGTGAGCTAGCCTGCAGTACTGCATTCTAACCAGTGCACCACCACGGCTCACGACGTACCTCTGTCCTTTTGTGAAAGACCTGTTAAGCCAACAGCAGAAAGAAACCTGCTTCTGTATAAAGTATGCTTAGGATAACATCCCTCATGAACTAAAGGAAACTTTTGAACCGTTATTGCAACAGCAAGAAAAGCAAGCCAGATACTTCAATGGGCACAGATATGTGAAAATACACGCTGATGTTTCTTTTTCTTAAAACTGTTCTAAACTCGAGGATAAATACATTTCCAAACTGTCATTTCAACACAGAATAGAACCTAAGCTAACATAGTCGGATATACACTATACAGTTTAGTTTTCCGGACAAAGAGATTTAAAGCACATACAAAACATTTAGGTTCCTCTTTGCCACCAATAAAAAGTTCATAATACCATTTCAGAATTCAACAGTTGTTCTGCAACTCCCTTCTACTACAAGACTGAGTTAATCTACCATCAGTCTGAACAGCAACTACATCTTGTGAGTGTGCGGATGGCATGGAGGAGTATTCTGGAGTCCTTGGGGCGGTATATTGTTCTCCTATGACTGTAAATATACTTCTCCATAGCTTCAATGAGAATGCACTTCTATTATAACTAAATTCTACTCTACTTAACATATTAGAGCAATAATCAAATAAATATGAATACTAAAAATTCTGTTAGATTGTATTATGTTTATTTAGATTATAACTTCAATGAAAATCCCGGGAAGAAGAACACATTTTTTAGTGCATTACAGCCAGGGAAAACTGATCTGCAGCAGATTATATGATATACGAAAAGAGCTTCCTAGCACAGGGCATATCAGAACAATAGAATCCTGTTGGATACAGGTAGTCCTCGACTTACAATAGTTCGTTTAGTGACCATTCAAAGTTACACTACTGAAAAAGTGACTTATGACCATTTTTCACACTTACGACCATTGCCGCATCCCCATGATCACATGATCAAAATTCAGATGCTTAGAAACTGATTCATATTTATGACGGATGCAGTTTCCTGAGGTCATGTGAACATCTTTTGTGACCTTCTGACAAGTCAATGGGGAAGCCAGATTCATTTAACAACCCTGTTACTAGCTTAACAACTGCAGTGATTCACTTAACAACTGTGGCAAGAAAGGTCATAAACTGTGGCAAAATTCACTTAACTAATGTCTCAGTTAGCAGCAGAAATTTTGGGCTCAATTATGGTTGTAAGTTGGGGACTACCTGTAAAATGTTTTGTCAAGTTTAAGTCTCTGGGACCAGGCCACTTATACTTGAGTGTCTTTGGGGAGCCTGTAGATGCCATTTTGAGTCCCTTTCTATGATTTTTGAGAAATCATGGAGGATAGGCAAAGTACTGGAGAGCTGGGGAAAAAAAAACAAATGTTGTTCCAACATTTGAGAGAGAAAACCAGGATAATTACAGACCAGTCAGCTTGACATCATTACTGACCAAAACTGGAACAGATTAAATAGTTGGTTTGTGCACATTTAAAAAACAACAACATGCCTTTCTTGACAGGAAGCAGCATCAGTTCTTCAGGAGTAAACATATGGCAAACCAATCTTATCACTTTTGCTGGAGTTAATACACTGATTTAGCATTTGATAAAAACTCATTCGATTTTACGAGAGTTTTAGGAGATGACAAAGACTGCTAGCATGAGATGAATGTACATCCGTATCTCCATAGGAAGCCAGAAGGAAATATCAAGTGCTCAACCTCAGGGTTTTGCACTGTACTGCTCAATATATTTACAAATGATTTGGACAGAGATTAGAAAACAGAATTATCAAGTTTGCGGATGGCCCAAAGGGGATACCTTAGAAGGCAATAAGATTCAAGAGGGTTTCTTTTAAACCACCTTGAATAATGGGCAGCAGGATCCTCAAAGATGAATATTAGTAGGTATAAATGCAATGTATTGTTTTGGGTAGGAAAAATCCAAAGTACAGGTAGGAGTATAGAAGGGAAGAGGCATCATATTGGGCAGCATTATGTGTAAAAAGGATCTGAGTGACTTGGTATATCTCATAAACTGATCATGAGCTTGCTATTTTATGTAATGCGGGGGGGGGGAGGAGCAAATACGATCCTAGGTTGCATTAGCAGAGAGATACTGTCAAAATTAGAAAAGTCATTGATCCTGTCTATTCTAATCTAGTCAAATTGTAACTAGAATAATTTGTCCAGTTCTGAGAACTCCAATTTAGGAAAAATGGTGAGTGCATTCAAAGAAAGCAACTAAAATGATGGATGGGGGTTGGAAGGATATCCTTCTTGGAAAGAATGGAAGCCACTGCTAAAGTTTACCTTCAACAAGAACAAACTGCAGGATGCATGATAGTTGTCTGCAGACAATAAGGCAAATTTGTTCAAAGCTGTTTCAGAAGACACACTTCTTGTGTCTCTGGGTTTAAATTATAAGAAAGTTGATTTTGCTTGGACATCACAAGAAATTTCCTAACAGTAAGAGCTGTTCAGCAATGGAATAAATTGCCCTAGGAGATGTGGACTCTCTTCTCTGGAGATGTTCATAATAATTGTTAGATTTGATGTGACAGAGGTTTCCCCCTAATTGGGAGGAAGTAGACTACGGTAGCTAGTCTCCAAGGATCCCTTCCAATCTTTTTATAAAGTCATTTATTTCCACAATCTCATTCTTACACACCATAGGAGTAAATGTACATTTTAACAGATGCAGAATTTTACTATTTGCATTTAAGTAGCTTTAAAACCGAAAAATGCAATCTACCTGGAGAGCCATGCATTTTGAAGCAGTCTTGTAGGTGTGCAACAGGTATCACAACAAGAATAGTTAGAAATGGTGCTGTGTTGCTTAGCAAAGACTTTGGGGGAGATGCAGGTTCAAATTTCCACTTAACCATGGAAGCTTCGAAGTGACTGTTAACCTGTCATTCTCTCTTAGCCCAGCCTACTTCACATATCTATTCTGGGGCTATATAGCAAAGCCAGGTTCCATGAGGAAAGGCTTGATATAAATGCAATACAGATAGTCCTCAACTTACGACTATAATTGAGCCTGCAATTTTGGTCATAAATCATGATGGTCATTAAGTGGGTCACCACACCCAATTTTATGATCTTTTTTGCAGTGGTCCTGAAGAGAACACTGCAGTCATTAAGCAAATGGACCTCAGCCCTGCTAGTGAATATAGTTGATGCTCTGGTTAGTAGTTTGAGGATCATAATTCTACAGGATCGTAATTCATGCTGCAGCTTCTCTAGTGCTTGTAGTCTGAACACAGCTCTGTGTATTAATGCCACTCCTGCACCATACACTTGAGAAGGATATTAGGTTAAAGTAAAAATCCTCTTGAGACAATCTGTCTTGAACTCCTGCAACAAACTTGTTGATAAGTGAATTTTATTGTTATTTGAGCCTATTTTAAGAACATGGAAGGCATTAGTTTTTCTTTGTGTCTGCTTATAACTGACTCCAATCCAATCTCATATTATTAAAAATCAGATAGAGGCTACTTTAAACATGCTTACTATACACTATTTCCCTCATCCTGTGGTATTAAATGGCATTCTTATTTGTGGGAACCAGCCATTATGAAATCCCTTCCTGCTATCTTAGAATACTATTAAAAAGGGTTCCTTGAATAATTTATTTATATTTGTAAATACAGCTAGCCATCAAGTTTCCAGATTTTTAAAGCAAAACCTTTATTCTTTATTTCCCAAATCCATTAACTGAAGAGATAAATTAAATCTGAATTCATAATCTTAAATATTGCTGTGCTGGATTGTTTGTGCTCTGTTTCCTTTTTCTGTTGTTCAAGATTGCTACAGTGAATTTGTGCTCATCTAAATAAAGTTCTTACACAGCTTCTCTTGTGGGAGGTTGGGTTATTGCTTTGGTAGTGAAGCACCTGATTCATGTGATTTCAACTTTTATCCTAGATTACTTATCCTTATATACTGTAAAGTTCACCCTTCAATAATGTATGTTAAAATTATTGCCTCTGGAAGTACCAAGCTACTCAGTCTAGAGACTGACCTACAGATTCACTGAGGTAGTCTGTATATAAAGTAGTCCTCGACTTAGGACCACAATTGAGCCCAAAATTTTCATTGCCAAGCATGACAATTGTTAAGTGAGTTTTGCACCATTTTATGATTTTTTCTTCCACAGTTGTTACGTGAATCACTGCAGTTGTTAAGTTAGTAACACAGTTGTTAAGTGAATCTGGCTTCCCCATTGATCTTGTTTGTCAGAAAGTAATCCTTAATGCATATACAATTATACACGAAGGGAAGTATGCAGTGACGTACCTCAAGGCTCTTAGGCCCAGCACTCTTCAATATCTTCATCAATGATTTAGATGAAAAGGTAGAAGGGAGACTCATCAAATTTGCAACAATAACAACAATAACAAGCTGGCAGGAATAGCCAACACCCCAGAAGATAGACTTAAGATACAGAAGGATATTGACAGACTTGAACACTGAGCCCTATCTAACAAAATAAAATTCAGTGGCGATAAAAGTAAGGTTCTACATTTAGACAAGAAAAACCAAATGCACAGGTGTAGAATAGGAAGTACTTGGGTCAATAGTAGTAACTGCAAGAGAATCTTGGAGCCCCAGTGGACAATCACTTAAATATGAGCCAACAGTATTCTGCAGCTGCCAAAAAAAGCCAATGCAGTCCTAGGCTGCATTAGCAGAGAAGTAGAATCAAGATCACATGAAGTGTTCATGCCACTTTATAATGTTTGGTAAGGCCACACTTGGAATATTGCATCCAGTTTGGGTCGCCATGACATAAAAAAGATGTTGAGACTCTAGAAAGAGTGCAGAGAACAGCAACAAAGATAATTAGGGAATTGGGGGCTAAACCATACGAACAACAGTTGCAAGAAATGAGTATGTAGTTTAATGAAAAGAAGGGCTAGAGACAACATGATACTGTGTTTCTCCCAAGATAAGACCCAGTCTTATAATTTTTTTTTGGCTCCAAAATACACATTAGGGCTTATTTCTGGGGAAACACGGTTCCAATATTTAAGGGGTGCCACAAAGAGGAGGGGTCAACCTATTCTCCAAAGAACCTTGAAGGCAGGTCAAGGAGCAACAGATGGAAACTGATCATGGAGAGAACTAAGGAGAAACTTTCTGACAGAACAATTAATCAGTGGTATGACTTGCCTCAAAGAGGCAAGAGGTTGGACAACCATTTATCTGAAATGGTATAGGGCTTCTTGCTCGAGCAGCGGGTTGAATTAGAATATCTCCAAGGTCCCTTCCAACTCTGTTATTCTGTTTAATCACAAAAGGTGATTTAATGACCCAAGGACACTGCAATCATAAAAAATATATGCCAGTTGCCAAGCGCCCGAATTTTAACCATCTGACCTTGGGGATGCTGCAATGGTCATAAGTGTAAAAAATTATCATAAGCCACTTTTTTCAATGCCATTGTATCTTTGAATGATCACTCAACAAATGGTTGTAAGTCAAGGATTGTATAGGCCTTCTACATCTTCTAGGACAGTGATGGCTAACCTTTTTGGCAACAAGTGCCCAAAGCTCACACCCGCATGCGCATGCCCAAAATGCAACAAGCGTGCCCCAGCGCATGTGCCCACTCCTGCATGCATGAATGACCCCCTGCACCCCCACATGTGTGCATGACCCCCCCACGTGTGCACCCTGCCCTTCGTGCATGCGTGGCAGAGACCCAAGGACCAGCTGGTTGGTGGCATGTGTGCGTGCATGCGCGGCAGAGCTGAACTGGGGTGACAGCTCGTGTGTCCAGAGAGAGGGCTCTGCGTGCCACCTCTGGCATGCGTGCCATAGGTTCGCCATCACGGTTCTAGGAGAACCTCTGCTGAGATGCTGAAGGGCAAAAAAAGCATGTTACAAGATTAATCTTCAGAGTTGCTTTGCAGCACGACAGTCAAGTTTTCTCAAGGGCCACATAAGGCCACCAGGGACATCTGATGTGGCATTCAAGACAATGATTCAGTAGAGCCATAATTGGCTCCTATGAGACATTACTGCATTGTAATGATCCCTATGAAAATTAGTTTGAGAACTAACCACTGCTTCATGATATAAAATCAAATAGCTGTCTTGCTTCTAAAAGTGGTAGCTCCAGCTTTTTGAAGGAATATAATGATGGGTAAGCCACCTTTAAAGAAAAAAAAACTATGGGCTTTTTACTTCAGAATGAAAAACTTGAATGCTTGGGGCCCCATCTCCTATGCTGCCAAGGAATGCCTGCCAAAAGCAATCATATGGAGAAAGAAACAGTACAATTATTTCTCTACCCAATGGGCTGATTTTTAAAGATAATGAGACACTAGAAGTAAAACATACAATCCCATGTGTAGTTCCTATAGCCCTCAGTCAAACAGTAGAGAAAATGATGATACAGAGGCAATTCCTAGCTTCCAGTTGAATCGAAATCTCTCAAGCAACTACCCTTATTTATAAAGAACTCTCATCTCTGAGGAACTACAATTCCCTAGCTTCAGTTTTCAAACTTGCTCAGAGCCAGCAGGGAGGCTTAAATTATGTTGCTTCATGCAGCAGCAGCAGCAGCACAAGGTATTGTGGCTAAGCAAAGAAACTTAAAAATACAGTATAGAGTTTAGATTTAAGTGTGCTTTTGAAATATCCAGTTGGTCCTTTAAGTTTGAAAGAATTCTACTATCCCATAATAAGATGGTAAAAGCAATATTGCCATATTGCTCTTGCTGCTATATATTTGCTTTTAATAACTAAGAAATCATGGCTTCCTCTCCTCTCAAAGTGCAGGTCTATAGGGTCCCTGGACCTAACTCCTTCAACTGCTATAAATCATGCCGCTAAACTATTGTTGCTTCCAGACAGACAGCTTTATGCTTATCCCAAAGCCTAAAATAACTTGCGCAGCTGTTCTGAGATTCTCTTGTAATCTGTAAATTTCTTCAAACGGAAGATGTCTGGATGTTCCCATCACCTTCTCTGAACACGGGAGAGCAATTGCTGGCAACAGCGATAACAAAGGCTAGGCAACAGAAAAACTATATCAAAATATAAATTGAACATGACATGAAATAGAAATGATGAAGCACCAGAACTGAAAAAAGTTCACATCTGAATGAATGTTAATGAGATTGATGACATTTTTTCATGTTCTACTTTTACTACATGGCTCACTATTGGCTATCGCTGATGGTCCACTTGATAAAGTATTCAGTGTGTGTGAACCAAAAACCATTCAAGAGTACTATTTTAATCTATATTTGATAAACATTTTGTAACCTGACATAAGATATTTTTTTTCTTATACTACAGTTCATACATTTCAAGGCTTTAGGAGAAAAAGGTAGATAAAAATTTACACCACAAAAATAACGTATGTCTGGAATCAAAGCTGTTCTCTTGTGTAGCACCTATTAGACAGGAGATACAAGTGGCAATATGCAAAGAGATTCATTTTCTAGCAGAAGGATCACTTTGGGGGCTAAAATATATTCTAAATTCTGATTTTATAAGTATTAATATGTTTCATTTAACAGCACTCAGAAGAACTAATAATATAAATAGATATCTTAGCAGATTTGAATTATAAAATTCCAGAGTAAATTCTTTTAAGCACTGACATGTAAGAAAATCTGAAGTTTAATTACTTCCTTTGTTGACAGACTTATGTTTGGCATAACTTTTCTTGATGAGGATAAGAAGATGGAATCAGAACAGATTTCTGGCTTGGTGACTTAATTTTCACAATCTGTGAAAAGAGATATTCAAGGAGCCCGCAGCTTCATTTACGCAACTCATTTTTTCTATGCAGAGAATGGCTGGGTTCCAACCACTTATTTATATAATTGAATTTTACTTTGTATATACAAAATCAGCAGCATTGCAATTTATTCATTTAGTTACTGATGTCTGAATGGTACATAGTGTATTCAGGCAGAATATTGCTACAAGTACTGTACTTAAGCTCTTTGAGCTGGAAATGATCCAATTAGACCTCCATAAGAGCAAAGGATCCTCCCTCCTTCATCTACCCACCTGGGAGGAGAAATACTTACATTAGCTTGAAAATCTAATATTATTTTAAACAAGGACTTCAATGGTCTATTATTAGTAGCCACCTAGAGTTGGTTAGAAGATGGGCAGCTCTATTAATGTTTTAAATAAACAAATAAATAAACAATCTATTATCTGTTATATTCTAAAAAGCACATACATTCTATAATCCACCTTGTATTCAAGGATACACTTCTATACTGTGCAGATAAACATACACATGAAATAAGGGAAGTTGATCCTAGGAGAATAATGTTAGTTCCAGTCTGAAAGTACATTAGGGAGGAAAAGAGAAAACAGGGAACGAAAAAGCTGTTGGGAGATATAAATATGAAGGATCTAGGGTTTTGAACCAGCTGTAGGGTGTGTATACTGTAGAATGTATAATTGTAAAATAAAATAAAAAATAAAAATGTAAAATAAAAAGTTACACATTTTTTCAGGAAATCAGGGGCTGTTTTATTTATTACAGGTAGTCTTCAAATTACAAGCATACTAGAGTCTAGCCATTATGGCCATAAGTCGTGAAAACCGGAAGCAAATGTCGGTTTTTCAACAAAACCAACATAAAATGTGGTCGCATGACTGCAGGATGTGGCTGTACTGCAATGCACCTGAAGTTCACTCATATGATCACGATGGGTGGGGGATTATCGGAACTTTGAATCTGGGTCGTAACCAGAGGTGAAATCTAGCCGGTTCGCACCGGTTCAGGTGAACCGGTAGGGAAAATTTTGATTGGTTCGGAGAACCGGCAAATATCACCTCTGGCTG
>JANHFL010005757.1:148192-169662 GCA_032468155.1 Oxyrhabdium leporinum | reverse complement strand
AATATCATTAGATAATAAAATAGTCTCAAACATTTTACTATTCAAGTAATTAGGGCAAAAGAAGTGACACTGAGTTGACCGCACCCACTCAGTCACATGACCACCCAGCCACACCCACCCAGCCAGGCAGAGAACCTGTTGCTAAAAATTTGAAGCCCGCTCCTGAGGCAAACAGCAAAAATATTTCAACTTCTGTTTCCCGAAATTCCTTTTATGTTCAATATTAGGAGGCCTACATTTCCAAAAGAAAGTTTTATGCATCTATATTGTAACTATTTTTTTTTAAAAAAGCCTCTTTACTACATCTGTTACTTAGGGATACATATATATAATTGCCTTTGTTCTCAAAGAATATGACGGTGTGATAAAAGCAGGAAGAGCTTTAAATGTTTCTTCAAAATGAAAGAATGAAGTAAATGCAACAACTGCGCACAATCTTTAAAAGTTATCAAGGTAGTTTCCTCAAGATATAACCCATATGCTGGTCTGAAGCAAATATCAAAGCAAAAAGAAGTTATTCTTATTTTAAGATGAAAAGCAAAATATCATATTTTGCTAGTAGGATGCTCATGGCTTTTCGAAATGAACAATGAGCCATGGATACATTACATCTACTGCTGTCATGCATATTCATGAAGGCATGCCAAAGATATTAGTATAAAAAAGATTTAATTAAAAAATCAATTCATGAGAAGAGTGTTTTATTTTCCTGCAGCAGTTGGAAAAGAGAATGACCTACTAAAAAGAGTGCTTTGCTTAAAAAAAAAACTTCAGACAATTTCTGCTAGAGAATAAAGATCTGCCAGAGAAAATAGAGAGAAAATATGCCTATCAAACTCCATCCCCCAAAGCAGAGTCTAACAAAAGCTAAGACTATTCAGTCCAACAGAAATCCAGATTGCTTCATCTGACCATAGTACTTATCCAGGGAAGGGCAGCTGAAACTTCCATGACTCACATTAACCACACCTGATGCATCAACATTCACACAGCTGCCATTTCTGTGAAACAAGAGACTTTCTTGTTAAAATCTAGTGATCTCTCATAGAGATGAAGGGAAACCTATTCAGAAATGTAGAACACAAGTCCTCTCTACTAATAGAGCTGGTGGACTATTCTGAGTTTGCATCACTTACTCTTTCTGCTGTAAGCCTTCCTTCCTTCCTTCCTTCCTTCCTTCCTTCCTTCCTTCCTTCCTTCCTTCCTTCCTTCCTTCCTTCCATTAACTCAGGAGTAGACCTTGATCTACCACCAAACCCCTTCCAAATTTGGATTCTTTTTATTTTTCTCAAGGTTGTTATATGTATCTGAGGTGGCTAAGTGGGACATGAGGAAGAAGTAGAGAAGCACAGTCCCAAAGGTGCTTTTTCAGGAGGCAACTGGACTTTCTTGTTTTTTCTTTTAAAGATGTTTAGCTTCTCATCCAAAAAGCTGCTTCAGCTCTGACAGGATAGTGGGGAATAGAAATGTCAGAGCTGAAGAAACTTCTTGGATGAGAAGTGAAACGTCTTCAAAAGAAAAAACGAAGTCCAGTTGCCTCCTGAAAAAGCATCTTTGGGACAACCATGACCTGGGTGATTGGGAATCTCTACAGACTAGAGAAGCACAGACACTTCATTACAGTTTATACAATTGAATTAACGTTTATTAATGCATGGGTTCTAACACAATTTCTTTTAATATTACAGCATATCTATACCTGGTCAATACTTGTGTTCCCTAGCACCAAATGTATTCATGCCCTATTTTTCTGCCCATCTTTCCACCTACATGTTTCAAATTCTTCTCCACTAAGCAACCTCTGGAGTATTAAACTGGAGTTTCCTCGCATTACCATGTTTTGAGTGATAGCTGTAACACCCAATCAACACAGCACACAGTCTTTAGCTCCACTTTATGTTCTGGCTTGTGGTCCCTTTGCTATATGGAGTATCTGCCCTGCAGCATGAACTTTAAAAGGTCATGATTTTCTTAGAAGCCAGAGCAAGGATAATTGCCATGAACAAAGTCACCTGTGTGTTCTCCTTAGCATTTGGGAAACCTGGTGTGTGAAAGAGTTACATATGCTAGGAGGTACTGTGTCTCAATAATATAATTATTTTGGCCCACTACAGCTCAAATATTTGCAGAGAGTTGCAGCTAACAGCAGAATTTCTCATTATTTTTTACAGTTTCTTCATTAAAAATAGTTGTGATTAGGCCTATGTGTTTTATTTTTGTTCTTCCTGTTAGGGCATGATGTCATCAGAAACTTAGGATACTGCTGCATCTTCTGAGGTAAAGTCCCTGCCCAAAGATCTTTACAAATTAAATTCAGAACAGAGGGACAAGAAATGAATCAGGTAAAGAAAAATAGGGAAAATATATCCCAGCAGTTTCAAAAACGGTGCTCACCTAAATTTTAGCTGGAATGATTTCTGTGTTGTTAAGTCTAGAGGAGAATCGGGAACCATTGCGCTCAGCCAACTAAGCAAAATCACTATTTGCAGAGAGAGGAATATTTTCTCTTAGGATATTAATAGGCTCTGCTTAAATTCTTTCATGGTCAAACATATCAACAGACATTAGTTATTTATCTGAAGAAATGCACATAACTAATTGTAGTTAATAACTGACAAAAATAAACTTATTTACCAATCTAAAGTGATGTCATTGCCGTGGCTTGTGCCAATGGTGCTTTTTCAAGAGGTAACTGGACTTTCTTTCTACTCTCTATGTGTCACTTGTATGGGCTGGGAGGTTTAAAGTTATCATCTCTGATTCTCTGTCATCCTCTGACTCAGAGTCAAATTCAAACTCAAAATCTGAGTCCTAAGCTAGGGCAAATGTCTATGGAGATTCTCAGTCATCCAGGTCATGGTTGTCCCAAAGGTGCTTTTTCAAAAGGCAACTGGATAAAAGGTCCTAGCTTAGGACTCAGATTTTGAGTTTGAATCTGACTCTGAAGCAGCGCCAATTGAACCAGGGATATGTCAGCCTCAGGAGAAATCACAAGAGGCTGATCAAACATAGGAAACATCTGAGCAATTGGAAGAGTCAGAGGATGACAACCTAAAACACCCCAGCCCACACAAATGACAAGTAGAAAGGAAAGCAAAATAAAGAGGGCCTATTAGACTCTTCACCAAGCAAAGAAGTAAACCTTCTCATTAAAGTTAGCTGGCTGCAGAATCTGCTCTGCCTCTTTTCTTTGCTGGAAACACCTGATAGCCAGCTTGTGCGTGACATTTGTGTGTAAATTCTGCTTCTTGGAGCTGTTGGCTCATAACCTTGACCCAGCTCTGAAATGTTGGACTGACTGAAGAATTCAGCATGTTCCCATTCTGAAAACCAACTTTGCAGGCAAGCCTTGGCTTTGTTTACATTCCTGTGCTTCATTTACATACCTTTGTTTCACTGTAAATTCTTCCGCTTAGTAGTAAAAATGAAAATCATCCGAGAAACTCTGTGCTTATATGTGGCTGAAGCCTGCAGCAGGACAAGTGCCTCCGTAGTTTATTTTTGCATACTATTTTTAACATAGAATGGATGGTGCACATTTATTTTTTTGCAATGAATTTTTAAAAGGCTGTGCCTTTGTTGACTTAAAAATGTTTTCAGCAATCATACAAGACTGCAAATATTTCTACAGAGGGCAGTTTATCAGAAAGATGAAAGATAAGTAACAACTGCAGTGAAAATAATAGATCCTAATCAAAACAAAGCAATATATAAATGGCAAAAATATTTTTGAAGACTTTTAAAAACCTTGATTATATATGCTGCATTTATCAGTAATAAATTTTGCCATTAAAAAGAAGAATCACACTGCAATACAAATTGTGTTGCCTTGAGCTCCTGAATGAAAGTCAAATATGAATGTGACAAGTTAAATTTGTTTCTAGCACAATATTTCTGTTTCTACACAATTATATGGGGGGGGTTACACATGTCCCCACATGTCCAGTGAATCTGACATTAATACAGTGGAAGATTATAAAGCTGATTCTAAAAGATTGATCTATAAGTACCTTAAAAACAATGAAGTAATTAGCATAATTAGCACATACACACACACTTCACAGACTCAGCACAAGATTAAAACACAATGTGGTCAAGATGCAAAAAAAAAAAAGTATCCCACAGTATTTCAGGAAGAAGCTAATGGCCTGGCTAAAATGCCAGACTACTGACACTTATGTTTTATCTTTGAGAAACCCTACAATATTGCCAAAATGCTAGATGATGGGAAAATAGCAAATATTGTCTCTATTTCCTGAAAGAAGGGAAAGGAAAATTATAACTCTAAAGACCAGTGAATCTGACATTAATACAATGAGAGATTATAAAGCTGATTCTAAAAGATTGATCTATAAGTACCTTAAAAACAATGAAGTAATTAGCATAAACCAGCATGGACTTTCCAAGAACAGGGCTAGGTAAACTAATGTTACCTCATTTTGATCTCTTAATTTCTTTTAGCAAGCTAATTAAGTGGGGACTGAATGGCATCACAGTTAAATAGTATAAGTACTAGCTGAAAAGATTTACAGGTAGTTCTTGGTTTACAACAGCAATTGGAGCTGGGTTAGTCATTGCTAAATGATGTGTCCGTAAAGTGAGACATTGTGTGACCTTTTTGTGACCACATTGCTTAATAATGGCAATCTCAGCACTCCCAGTTATAACCCTAAGATGCATGAGTCTCTAAGTTGGAAGAGATGGGAGTCTTCCTGGTAGGTTCTGGTGTCATGTTAAGTGCAAGACAGCAGGGGATGGAGGGTACAGAAGGGTGTGAGTGCAAGAAAGTTGGGGAAAGGATGATGAGGCACAGTGCAATGACAGGAAGACAGGGGGATGGGGATGTATGGTGCAGCATGGCCTGTGTGCAGGAATGCCAGGTGAGCTTTCCCCAGCTTCCCAATTGACTTTGACTGTAACTTTGATAAATGTGAATTGTATCCCAAATTTGATCTTGGGAATGCTGCCACAGCAGAAACTTCAAGGACCAGACATAAGTACCTATCTGAACTGTTGCTGAACAAGTGGTTGACAAGTGAGGACTACCTGTGGGACTATTTAGCTGTCAAAGTAGAAAGAGTGAATAAGGGAGTACAACCAGGGGTGGGCTGCTGGGGGTTCACAGGGGTTTGGGGAGACCCTTAGCGAAGATTCTGCGTGATTTGCCGAACCCCCAAATGCCACTCCTGGCTGGCCCCTCCCACCTTGCCCTTCCCACCCTACCCTGCCCCTCCTAGGAGTCCATGTGACATTATGTGAAAAACTATATTAAAGTTTATATGTTTAACTTGGAGACCATTTTTTCCTATTGCTAATCATATCATTCAATTTAAAAAGCAATTAATTTTGTCTATCATGATTTCTTTATAATCCTACACAAAATTATTACTTTTCAAATTAGCACTTTTGAAATCTGTCACTGTTTGCTGTTGCTGTCTCTAAAGTGACCTTATATAACTATATTTACTCAGAGACAGAATGACATTTTAGTTTATTTGAAATCATTTTCTTTGGGGGTGAGAGGGGGAATGGCAGTTCAACCATCTTCAAAGGGAGTTTGCATTACAGTTTGTTTCATCCCCAGTAACTTGGGAAGGCCTTTTTCTTCTTCCAGATTTGAGAAACCTAAAATCAGGATCTGCATCGTCATTCATCACAAGCAACACATAAAAAACTTGATTGGCTGGTCGGTTAAGTGACAGGTCTTGCATCAAGTTTGCAGCTGTGATGCAGTCTAAATATATGGACATAGAACCAATCTTCCTTGTTTCTAATGCACTTTTCAGACTGTAATTTCTTCTTCCTCAGTTAGAGACTTTTTTCAGATACAGATAAATGTGTCTTTTTGGTGATTTCATCAACTTGTCTGAATTTGATATAAAAAAGGCAAGATAATATCAACAAAGTTAAGCCTCAAGGACATAATCAAAGTTATTCCCCTTTTTTATTATTTATTATTTCATGTATTTATTAAATTTATTTGCCACCCATCTTGCCACAAGATGACTCTGAGTGGCTTACATTACCTATGTCATGTGAAGCAGTAAAAAAGTGATGGGTTGTATATGGTTGTGATTACTGATTTCTTTTACCTCCTTTGCTGACACCGGATTGAGCTGTTGTAAAACAGCAAGTGTTAATTGGTTTCATCTCACTTGCCCTGTTAAGAATGGAAGTGTGATTTTTCAAGTTACCCATATCAAAAGAGAAGCTGATAATGATAGGGAACCTGGTAACACTTACACTAATGTGCTATAATGGAGCTAGTGCTATAGGCAATTCAATTAAGCAAGCATTTGAGATTAGACAGTTTTCCATTTTTAAAAATAAGTTAGCATTATTTTTAAACAAAAAATGTTTTCATGCCATGCTACCGAGTACATACTCACTGACTACCAGAAAGAAGAACTAGGGGTGACATGATAGCAGTGTTCCAGTATCTGAGGGGTTGCCACAAAAAAAGAGGGAGTCAAGCTATTCTCCAAAGCACCTGAGGGCAGGACAAAGAAGCAATGGATGCAAACTATTCAAGGAGAGAAACAACCTAGAACTAAGGAAAAGTTTCCTGACAGTTAGAACAATTAATCAGCAGAATGACTTGCCTCCAGAAGTTGTGAATGCTCCAACACTGGAAGTTTTTAAGAAGATCATGAACAACCATTTGTCTGAAGTGGTGTAGGGGTTTCTGACTGAATAGGGGGTTGGACTAGAAGACCTCCAAGTGCCCACATTTGCGCTTCCAACTTCATTATTTTGTTATACTTTAATGGAGGTTTCATTTTAGCTTTATTCAGAATTACTCCACAAGCACTGCTTACCTACAATCAGCATTTATTTCACGGAGGCCCAGTAGACTGAACACAGGTGTTTGGGTTGATTGCATTCTGTAGCTCCACTCCATTTTTACAGAATAGCAGAAAGCTGCTATGCACACTTCCTCATCCAGCAGCAACCATCCCATTCAGATCACTTATCACCTATTTGAGGACAGAGAAAGTGAGGAGAATTAATCCAATCTTTTTCTGCCACCCATAAACAGAAGTGGGATAGCATTAAATAAAGTCCCTCTTTCAGAAACTGTAATGGATTTTTTTCCTTAGTGAATGACAAATTCTTCTGCATTACAAACTAATAAAATACAGTTGTGCTATATAAGGCAAACAGCAATCTATTAAAATATCATAAACTTTTATATTCTAGTATTTCCACCAGCAATAATTTGAGCATCTGCCATACAATATTATTTGGATAAATTGGCATCATTTTTTTAAAAAAACACACACATCCAAGAGGAATGCTGAAAAAAAAATCAGAATATTCAAATTAAATAGAAGCTGTCAGCTTGGATCCATGGTTGAGGTGATACAATATATTAAACTGTGTCTATCCCAGGATTTTTCCATGACTCAGTAGTAGCCTCACATTACTAGAGAGCCAATTTCATTTCAGTAGGCTTAAATATGCTCAGTTAATGATTCTTTGAAAAAGAAGCAATGACTGTTTCCTAAGCAGCATTGCCTAGTTTGCATACTAGGCTACGTGACACTCAAAGAGTGAAAGAAGACAGCCAGCAAGTCTTTCCATGATTGACATCTTTTATGTAGGACACTGTCAGTTTTATATATTGGTGCCCTGAAGAGATAAATATATCCTGGTGAGACCCTAAAACTGGTGATGGAGACCTATTACATAGTGCAAAATAGGATGACTATAGGAAGTTGTAAACTTCCCAAGGGACAGCAGAGTTACTGGGGAAGTATACTCTCTGCGGGCTGATTGTCAGTATTGCCCTGGGATTATACACCTGCAAATTAAAGGTGGCAGGCCAGGTGACAGATATTTCACACTAATCTAGGCACTGATTTAATTTGATTTTGTTTTAAAATGTTCAGCTGCTAAAATTAGAGGTAGTTTAGTGGGCCGGACCCTACTTGTTTTGGCACTTTTTGTTCCCATATTCTCCTTTTTTATAGGAGATTTGGACTCTCAATTCATTAAAATCCTTCCGTTTCATGGAATCAGGCTCACCAAAATAGGAATCATACAGCTCAGTTCTATGTAATAAAACTGACAGGTCATTCTGTATTTTGTGGTTCTAACAAGTTGAATACAAGTTGATAAGGTCATTAAGTCAAAGAAACCACAGTGAAATAGCTCTTTATTTTTTTGCTTTACTAAAAACTATAACTAGAAACTAAAAGAAAAATTGTGAGAAATGTTGCCTTTTTTCCCCCTTTAGAAAATGAACAAATGTGCTCTAAATATGCATTGATGGATTTTTAGCTGAATAATTGGTGATGTCTAGGAAGCTAAGGAATTCTATGTAACTATATAAAGGCTGATGCTGGATTAGCAAAAGTGGCTTTGTGATCATCCTTCTTAAGACAGAAAAAAACCCAACCCTGTCTATGCTTATGGTAATGTCCTGACCTCTTGAACGTCCTGCTCAGCATGGGAAGATGTTAGTTGTGAGATGACACACTGCCCTTTGCCTCTTCTGTATAAAACTGAGCCCTAATCAGGTATGTCAACATATAGATTTTGCCCGGAACCTAGGAATATGTAGAGTTTTTTATTGCCCAGAGTCTAAGAATAAGCAATGGAGTTGTTTACTGCAGCATCCAGATTGGCTTTTTGTATGCAATTTGCATGAGTACATTTGGTAGCCTCTTCTCTTGGATAACAGTGAAAGTACAAAGATGTAAGGATTAATTTGCTTCTTCTTTGCTGCATTTTCAAATATAATTTCAAATATTGTAAAAAAAGAAATTACAGAAGCATATGCATTCCTTGCCCTTTATGACTTAATAACTACTGTAAAAACTTTAAAATTATGATTCACAAATACTGCATGTCACCACTAGCACGTCTTTTTCTTAAATGGGTGTGAGTTGACACAGTAACAATTTCAGTTCTATGTCGAACAGGGTTTTTTTTCCAGGCCCAATTTTACTTGTAAAAGTCTTTTGTCTTATAATACAAATGAACAAAACCAATATAGAGAAAGAGCAGAAATCTTGGCACTTCAGACACTCTAGATATTATTTATTTATAATTTGAAGGGACACATACCTACAATCAAGAGACAAAAAGGCACAGAATGAAGGAAAAATTAACACCACACAACCTTTGTGAATATTGCCTTCCAGTGAACTTCTTATTTCAGAGAAATTATAATTTTTCAAAGCACTCCTTAGGTTAGTTTTCTGTTCTGAAACATAAAACATGTTTGTGTGAGTGCATTTAGAGAGAGAGAGAGAGAGGACACACAATTGTTGAAGATTTTTTTCTGAATAAGACTTTGGATTACACATTATTGTATGACTATAATTTCCATAGCAACAGATACAAAGGGGAGAGGTGAGAGGATGCTAAATAAAGGGACAACTTATGCTATATTAGGCAGCATCCGTTTCATTGTAATAAGTATGTATTGAACATTATTAGTATAATATATCCTTCTGAATAAACATCCATAAAATTGGGCTGTAAAGAAAGGCACTATCTATTTGTGTGCTTATAAGTTGCATTATATTAGTTTGGGTCATAGTAAAATATAATAACTGCTCCCAAGGTTTCTGTAAGTAGTGGCCATTATCTAGCAGCTTATAAAATAGGTTAGGGACCGTTCAACCATGCTGCATGCTTGTATCTGTCAAACATTTTTTTCAGTTAGTTAGGCATCCTTATCAGATTGTGAGTTTCAATTAATCCTCAAGGGAACACATGCTGCAAAACAGGCTCATGGTAAGTTAAACATAGTATTTTTCTGCAAACCTGAATGCATAGCAGCATATACAGTTGTTTATAGAGTCAAAATTATGAAACAGTGATAATGGCAAGTGAAGAAGTTTGGACACTGCTCCAGTTGATCCAGTTAATTCATTTAACTGAAGTGGAACAACTTGCCTCCAGAAGTTGTAAATGCTCCAGCACTGGAAGTTTTTAAGAGCTTGGATAACCATTTGTCTGAAGTGGTGCAGGGTTTCCTGCCTAAGCAGGGGGTTGGACTAGAAGACTTCCAAGGTCTATTCTATTCTATTCTATTCTATTCTATTCTATTCTATTCTATTCTATTCTATTCTATTTTTTGTTTTTACTGTAAAGAAACTAATTAGACCCAAAAGGAAATTAGGCCTATAATTAACAAGGTCAAGACAATTTCAAAGAAGAACAAATACTTTTAACTTTTCAGACTATGGTTATTATTCTGTCTACCCTCAGTTACCAAGAATTTATTTAAGCAGCTGTCAAATATTGAAAATGAAGATAATTTGCTTTTAGAAAGCAAGGGAAATGTACACTAAAATGTGTATAGCTGACTATTTGCACTGTGAAATAGATGCATTGTTAAAAAAGAAAGAAATTGCATGGTGGAAATCATCCATTATAGAATATAAAAAATTTGAGAAGTCATAATCCTATTTCATTCTGAGATAGTTTTATTAAACTTCACAGAATCATCCATTCTTTCAAAATATAGCAAATTGGCATTGCATATGTTAATGGATGGAAAGATTTCATATGCTTTTTTATTGGATAGAGGAATGGCTAACCAAACTGTGGAAGTACACTTAAACAAATAACTTCATTTTTAAAACATAAACCTGATATTCAATTCTGTTTGGAAACCATTTTTAGACTACAATTTTATAAAATCGTATTTCTACATCCAAAATATGGGCTTTACAATTTATATTTTAACTTAACCTATAATCTCCCTAGAATTTAGTGTTGTCTTAATGTATTATTTAACAAATAACAGAGTTCCGAAGGGACCTTTGAGGTGTTCTAAATCCAACTCTGCTCAGGCAGGAAACTCATACCATTTCAAACAAATGGTTGTCCAATCTTTTCAAACAAAAAGTTATAGATTTATGAGTTATAGATTTTCTTTCTCTCTCCCTTAATGTCTTCAGCTATGCTAACCAAATACTTTTAATGGATTGTTTGGCCACAACTGCACAAGACATATGTGAGGAAAAACTGAAGCACTTGAACTTTAAGACAATTTTTAACTATGGGTGGCTCTATTATTCTCTATGATTTTGTCGTGTAGCCCATGGCAGAAGAAATATTGTATACATGGAAGAAAGTATTCTATTAAATATTGATGTATAGTAGGGGCTAATAACCCATTGTCATTTTCCCATAGTTCAGTATTTACTCCATGCTTTTTTGAACAAAGAGTATAATTTGGAAGAATCTCTAAAGTTATTTTTTCATGATCAATGTTTGTTTTATTCGTGGAATGTGGAATTATGTGGAATAATTGTCATATAAATTAAATGTA
The DNA here is from genome assembly GCA_032468155.1 of Oxyrhabdium leporinum. Lineage (NCBI taxonomy): Eukaryota > Metazoa > Chordata > Lepidosauria > Squamata > Cyclocoridae > Oxyrhabdium > Oxyrhabdium leporinum. Next base: position 158,369 of record JANHFL010005757.1, on the reverse strand, counting down.
AAAATGTAAAATGTAAATATGCTACTATTTCTTAAGGATTCTCCGAAAATAATAGTTATATTTATAATGTTTTAAGAATGTAAATTGTCAAGTATATTACAGAAATAATTTATATTTTCATTTTAAGTTTATAGCTCTCTGGATTTAATAAAAACCTTTAAAAATAGAATTTCTGTTTTGTGTATATTCCCATCAGTCTCTTTGTTTTCATGTTTTATAAAATATGTATTCACATGTATGAAGTTGTATATAAATGTTTTAAATAACTATTGTTACGTGTGTATGCATGTACATAAATGTCCATATGGTGCAGGCAGTAAGATATGCTCTAACTTGCTGTTGCAGTAGTTTTGGAATTGTAGTACCTTTAAATTTAAATCTAACATATTTTAAAGACAAAATAGTAGAGTTCTTATTCTTGATAATTATATCATGCTCTTTGTTGATTAAACCATCCAAGTGGCCAAAGGCATTAAAATTTGGTAGGCTCTTTCTGAAATGCTGAAGTTGTCAAATGAAGAGGAACTAAGATATGAAAGATTTTATCCTAGAAAAGGATATGTGTTTTTCTATATCAGATCTATTATCAGAATCCTACTTGTAAAAATGCTTTTGACAGAGAGTGGCTGAAAGTGATTTGTAAAGAATTTTTTCCAGGTCCTCAAAGAATTAGGAGGTCCGCTGGAACAATGTCAGAAGTAGAGCTTGGAGATACAGTAAGAAGAAATTGGCAGAAATAATCTTATTTCTCTAGAAGAAGCTTCTACATCATCAGTTTCTCATAAATAGTATAAACGCTTTAAGATGTTAAAAGAACAATTCTTTAAGAAATTGTTAAGAACAACTCTGAATCCTTCCTTTTGAAATCCAAACTTCTGCATCCAAACCTGATTTGAATTCCTTCCTCATACATCAGATTCAAATTAAAAACTAGGAACAATTATTTGATCAATTCTATATTGCACATTTCATGTTTTAAAATAACCTTTTTCATTGAGATGATGTATTTTCTGTTTCTATTACAAAAGATCTTTCATCCGGATAGCTGTGTTTCACTTTATCTTGTTACAGATATATTTCCAACTACTAGGGGATTTTCAAACACTAATTGTAGCTAATACATTTTTGTAATTTTAATATTAAATATCTCCCTCATTAATACATTGATTGTAATTCCAAAAAAAATCATGCAAAGATGATATTATCAAGGAGCTGGCTTTTTAGTAATTTCTGAAATTTGCATGATGAAAATTTATTTAATTTTATTCATGAATGGGATACAATGCTGAATAATCACTATGTCTTCTCGTCTTTTTTCTTTTTCTTTTTCTTTTGGTTGAATAACCATTGGTTATAGCCAACATATGCTAGAAATATGCTATCTAAAATGGTAATCGACTCTGGTTTAAGGATTGTTGCAGGACTGTTTCGTTCTCTCTCTGACAAACAAACAAATTACTTGTTTCCCCAAGATCATTATTTTTCTCAGTGTTGCAGTTTATGAAAGCTTTTATTGCTCTTGTTACAAAAATACTGTTGCTCCTCACCATTTAAAAAAACCCTTTAAAAAAAAATTCCTCATACATTTTTGCTACCTGGTTTCAGAATGATCAGTCTAAATTTCTTTACAAAACACTTTCAGCCATTCTCTGTCAAAAACATTTTTACAAGTAGGGTTCTGATAATAGATCTGATATAGAAAAACACATATCATTTTCTAGGATAAAATCTTTCAAATCTCAGTTCCTCTTCATTTGATAACTTCAGCATTTCAGAAAGACTACCAAATTTTAATGCCTTTGGCCACTAGGATGGTTTAATCAACAAAGAGCATGATATAATTATCAAGAATAAGATACTATTTTGTCTTTAAAATTTGGGGGGGGGGATTTTATGGACTTTGCCCAATATTCAGGACAACTATTACAAGTTGAATTAAGAATTTAACTAGGTTTTATTCACAATTAGAACAGAATAATTCTGAACAGGCTCCAGAACAGAAATCACCAGCTCCTACATCTCCTCTGTCCATTTGCCCTGAATATTAAATGGTTAAGTAAACTGGACCTTGCAAAAAGAACTTTTAAAACCTTGATGTTGTATTGTACAAGAGTTTGGGAAAGAAAAGTATAATTTCATAATTGCAAAACAATTTCCCATAAAAAATGTAAAAGATAGAATTGTGTAATGAACTTGCCATTGGAATAAAAAAATTGAGATACAGTTGAAATACAATATTTGTTTTATTAAACAAAACAGATACTAAAACAACAAAGTGTAAGTGCTGTACATAAGAGATATAGGTGATGCTTGCAATTTTCCTTCAAGCTAAGCTCAATAGGTATGTGAAAGCAAAGAGGAAGTTAAATAGGCTGGAAGAAAAAGTGAGACGAAGACAGAATGGTTAAGCTGATGAAAGGTACATGTAAGAGGGATTACAATTAAACATCAGATATTGATAGTTAGGTTAATAATTGCTAGGCTAAAATTCACATGTTACAAATAAAACAGTGGCGCCTTCTGCATATAATAGCAATAGGTTTGTAGGTTAATTTGGAAACATGAATGTCTATAGATTTAAAGTACTGTCTGAGTGAATTTGTATACATATATAGTCTATAGGTGTATATATATGCTTAGTAAAGTGTCTTGCAAGACTGGGTCTAAGTTACAAAAAATCTCTTATGCAGGGATATCAGAATCAATAGCTGTTTGTCAACATAAATGTTGTTAGCTAGATCCATAGCAAACTGCATAAGGAATGTAAAGACACTTTAAAATCAACAAATACTGCATAAAGACAGCATTTAATACTGGATATGTATTTTTCAACAAGATGTGGAGGAGTAAGTAATACTCAGTTGTTAGCTCAAACTAAAGCCTAGTTGATTTTTTACTACCTTTGCTCCTGGATAATCTAATCATCCAGTTTAAGGACTAGGTAATAGTAGTCATAGTGAGCAAACTAATACACCTATAATTTGATGGATCATCTCTATTGCCTTTCTTTTAGATGGAAACAATAGTGGAGATTAGGCTGTTCTGTTTATAGTGAGCCCAGAACTGCATATTTGTCTTAAATATCTCTTGAGTGATAATTGTCTAGTATCTACTCTGGCCATAAATACTCTATAATCTTTGGGATTTCACTAGCTGAAAGTGAGGGAGGGCATTGATGGATCTGAAACAGATGAGTGTGTTCACTGAATCATACAAAACATTCAAATGTATTTTCTAAGATACTATGGGTATATGGCAATTAAAATGGGAAACTGAAATGGCGACCAACAAAAATGTGCTAGAAAAGAATTATAATTTGCTCTAATGGTATTAACCAAGTGCTACCAAAATTTTAGGAAAGTTGGTGCTTTTTTGCCCTTTCTTTTTCAAACTTGCTTAAAATTTGATGGGCATCAAGGAAGGACTTATTCTTGAAACTCCAAAATGAAAATATTTTTATTTCAGTGTAATATGTACTTGATCAAACCATGACCTTCATTGATATTTCTTGAGATGATTTCTACTGGCTAGGCCTTGTTTTAACAAGTTTAAAATTCAGTGAAGAAAGAAGTGTATTTCTCCTGTTTCTGAGTTGTTAAATATTCTGGGTCAAAGCACTGCATCTGAAAGCCTTAGTGTGCTGAATACCACCAGGGAAAATAAGCCAGGTAACGGTGGCCCCATTTCACCTCTTTAATCGTGAAAAGAGTGCAGGCAAGCTCCTCTAAATTGGTTGGATGTGAGGAGATTGCTCTATAAAGGAAGGATGTAGAAAGAAACAAAATGCGAAACTGTCAGTTTTTTAATGAAGGAAAAATTAGATTTGGGAGAAGATTCCCTCTATATTCCTGTATATAGCAGCACTTCCATTCAAATTTAGGGGGGAGTGGTGGTGGAGGATCTGAGCAAAAAGAAGAAAGCGAAAGAGCTAGAGGATATGCCAGGGCTCCAAGCATTGCTTGACCAGAAGGATGCTAGGAGATTTGTTTGTGTGGACTCAGTTTTGGCTCCTGGCCATTGTCTTCTCCCGCCAGCCAAATCCAGTCGAGAAATCGGGTCGGATGCTCGCCGGGAGGATTTCGGTTTGGCTGCGATACCCGTTTCTCAGCCGCACGGCCTGGGGGAGTTAGCCGGGTGCAGCCGGGCAGCCGCACCACGAGCGAGGGATCCCCGCGGCGGGAAAGGGCTTACCCACGCCGCATTTCTCCTCGCATTTGGTGGGTATCGAACGCGTCATACCTGAGGGGACCCCCAAGCCCGCCAACCGTCGAGGAAAGCGAGGCGGAGACTGACGCGGCTGCAACGCTGCTAAGCCGCCATTTTCCAGCTTTGGTCGCGACCGCCCCAGGACAAGAAAAAAAGTTTGCAGGCAACGGAGCGGTCATGTGCAGGCGGAGCCAGCGATTGGGAGGCTCTGCCTGGATAGGAAACCCAGGCGGTCGCTGCGGACGGGAAGGAGGCTCCCACGGCGGCACCGTCACCGCCGTTAAGCTTCCTTCCTCGGGCTGGCCGGGCCCGTTTCCCTTCCTCTTGAAAAGTCGCTTCCCTTCCTGAGAATGACACTTCCCGGTTCTGCACCCCCACCCCCGCGCGTTGCTTCATCTTTTCCTGCCTTTAGCCACAAGTAGCCGTATTATCTTTTCCCGGTGGAGCGGCCTAAGGATAACACGTCATGCTTTTCACTTGTGTAGGAAACAAGGCCTTTTGACGCGGCTACTTTCCTTTTGAAGAAGAGACTCAGTGTTGACGTCCATTTTAGTGTTGGGGCCTATTTGAAAGCATGCAGAATGACTAATTCCAGGAACAAATAAATCTCTACAGTTGTAGATTACACAAGCAATTCTTGTAGATTTGATTTTGTGTGTAGGGGATCACCCTTCCAAAGAAGGCAAGTTTGTGCACTGGATGAAAAGTCTAACAATGCCTTTTTTTAGGAGAGGGGCATACCAGTTGAAAGATGGTACCTTCAGATATGAAAGCATCCATCACCTCATGGATCCAACTAGATACTACCTCCTGGGAAATGTGGCAGCTGTGGCCAAGAGAGCCATGGCCCCAACTGGTCCTTTACCTGTCCATGACTCTCTTCTCACAGACGTTCATGCATTAATCACTTCATGTTTAACTATTACATTGCATTCTATATGGGGCTGCCCTTGAAAAGTCACTGGTCCAGAATGTAGCTGCATAACCATACCCTCAGCGCAAGCTGCATTGGTTGCTGGTGTGGTTCTGAATGTTAAAGTGCGGGTGATAACCTATAAAGTCCTTCATGGCATGGGTCATGATTACTTGAAGGCTAACCTTTCTTCCATCACTTCTTCTCGTTTTCTAAAATCCAGCAGGTTCATGTCCCACACTGAATGACATCTAATGCCAGTGCCATTTAGCCTGCCTCAGGAATGATATCTATCCTCTCAGAATGTCTATGGAGATTCTCAGTCATCCAGGTCATGGTTGTCCCAAAGGTGCTTTTTCAAGAGGCAACTGGACTTCTGGTTTTTCTACGTTAACAGAATCTTGCAAGTCTGAAAGTACAAATCTGCCATCTCTTTTTACTACCTGATAAACTAGGTTAGATCCTTTCTAAGTTTCTCTGCCTATTATGCAAATGCAGGCTTTCCCCTCACTTATCCCCTAGGCAGCATCACCCTCATCCAAGGTCATTCTCACATTCCAATACTTTCCCTTGACATCTTTAAATGGACTTTGGCTGACATCCAAAGATTGTGCTACTTGCCTTCATTCCCAGGAATGTTTGATACCTCGTTCTCCTCCAAGTCCATGTAAATTGGTACAAACCCTAGATTCAGGGTGATGTGGGCTCCAGCTTTGCCTGTAGATATTAGTTTGATTCCCAAGGTGTTTCATCCTAGATGCTCCTTTTCCGCAGGTGCTACTGAGAAAATGACTTGGGAGAATTAGTGTCAGGTTCATAGAGTTTATCTTTCACACTGATTAAATTAAGCCACCGAGAATCGTTGGATACGAGATGGACGGCAAATAAATTCTCTAAATAAATAAATACTTTGATATTCCTTATTGTGTTTTTAGGACTAAAATCATTGAAATATAGTAGTTGATGATTCACAAACATTTCCCTAATGCAAAAATAATTAATTCAATATATCTCATTGGTTTTTGAACTGAAATAAACATATGTTAATTTATAAAGAGTGGATATCTGTTACATTATCATTTTACTGGCAGTTCAGTGATGCAAAGTAAGTGACATAAACAATTTAATAGAAAGCCTGCATGTACATAGATCACATTATTATAGTCCATATTTGTTCTACGCTGAACATATTAAGGCTATGTTTGGTATTTATTATGACAACTCATGTTTCAAAACAGATTTTAATCTAATATTAAGAGAAACAAATTCAAATACTAAATACTAAACAAATTTGGTGGTTGTTTTCTCACAAGGTTAATCTTTATCTAGCAATCCATATATAGAAGGTGGCCAGACTTGATTAGAAAATCAAGGGAGTGATTCCAATACTATGCAACCTGGTCTTCCTGCTAGTGTGTCCCAAGATCCCTTTCCAAAAGACAACTTTCTTACCAAGCACCTTTGGAACAACCATGACCTGAATGATGGAGAATCTCCATACACATTTTTGCCAGTGTGTTTTTAAGCTTAATTGAAAGTCTTAGTTTTAAGATTTAAAACTTTAAATATTAACCAGTTAATCTGATTGAATTTCTGCTTTCGTTCAGGCAATCTGATCATGCTTTGAGGTTGCCAAAGCTCTACTTAAATATTCCTTCCTGAGAATAATTAGGTTGTTGTTCTGAGGCCGACAATAGCCCCATGCCTGTGAAACTCATTATGGAGATAACACTAGGTAAGACATGCTCTTAAAATATGTATTTATCCTCAATGGATTGTCTCCTAAATATTTTATTGAACTACTGACTATAAATGGTTTTACATTATTATTAATTTTAATATTTGTATTAAATTCAGTACTTTAATCTTACTATTGTATTTGCACTTTATTTTATTTTTGAATTTTCTGTTCAGGTTTTATTAATAGCTGACAATCATACTCAGGGTTCAGTTTTCTGTCAGTCAGGTGACCCACAAGCATTTAAAAATATGCACATAAAGTATTTTACATACTTCAACAGATTACTGCTTTTTAATTTTTTCATGCTTCTTCTCCAACAGTCTTAGGAAGAACTGAAACCAGTTCATCATCATATATTTTACAGCTCCTGTAAGTGATTAGATCCTGCAATTAACTTCATTCCAAAACACCAGGGAAACTTACCAGATCAAAATGTTGATGTGTGTGTAGAGGGAGGGGGGGGGGAAAACCCTTTAGAAAATATGTCTGAAATGAGGAATTTTTGTTTGTTCCTCCTCTTAAAGGGAATATAACCTTTATGTATTTATTATCCTTCTCCCGATTCTAGATTTCAGGTTCTGAAGGTCAGCTATATTATCAGCCACAGCCAAAAAGAAAAAAGCTGAAACTAAAGGAAAATTGAGTATTAAAACAATAACCCAACAATATTAACAGCAATATCTCATTATAAATTAGTGAAATAAATACTTTAAATTTATTTAACAAAGTTAGGGAATACTGTCATTTCTTAACAATTTTATTGCAAAAAAAGGAAATTGTAGTGGTCTAAACTATATATCTAAACTATAATTAAGTTCAGCATTATTTATTTAAAATTTTAGGTTTATAATGCCACAAAGTTCAACAATGCCTGGGCAGTATACAAATTAAAAAGAGATGTAGTGCAAAAAATAAAGTATAACTATAAACATAAGGGGGAGCTGAAATACACATAGTCCTTGATCATTCATTCAGTGAATGTTTAAAATTACAATGGTTCTGAAACAATGGACTTACAACCTGTGCCTGAAATTATATGAACTGGTACTTGGCAGCCATTTACATTTACGAGTGAAGGGACTGCAACTCTCCCCACCTAACCCTCCCTCCTAAGTTATGTCCTGTTAGCTGCCCTGCACAACAGCAGCCTCTTGAACAATCTCAGCCAGCTGATACCACTCCCAGGTCTCTATTTGGGGATTGGGGAAATGAGGCTTTCAATGGATTGCAAGAATGAGATGCCAGCTTGGAGATCAGCTCAAATGTCCTTGATAAGAAGGCTTAGCACACCCAGCAGCTGCGTCACACAGGCTGGGTGCAACTGTCAGCATCTGGAGAAAAAGGCAAGTGGCACAAATGGGGCTTTATGTAATGGTGCTAGCATGGAGGGCCAAGGTGTGGAGCCTGACGTGACATTTCATTAATGACTGTGACAAATCAATGGATGAAATAGAGGCATGGGAGTGGTGGCAGTTGGTTGAAACACATGAGAAGGTATTCCCAGCCCAGAAAAAATGGTGATGAATCTGAGCAAAGACTTTCTTTGAGTAGGAGCTGTGAACCCAGGAAGACCAAAATTGCAATTATGTATCAGAAAGTGCCATTCCATTCAAAACCAAGTACTAGAACACTCATGCAACAGTAGCCATTCAGTTTTGTCACAGTATATCCCCATGCTCTACTCAATCCAATTTTATTAAACATTAATCAAATTCAAAGAACATTTCAACCCAGGAGCATTCTGACTTTAGTTTAAATGAATCAGATACAGAATTCAAAGAATGAGTTGTGTCTTTATGTAAATGTATTGTCCAGAATAGGAAGTGATGCATGGTGTTCCAGATGCAGCCCAACTCTTATTTTGTAATTCTCTATTGAAACTACATTGAGCACATTGTTTGAACGCAACACATTAGTTTATATTTATTTACTAGATTTATTAGCGTATGTCTCACATGGGCAGCTAACACAATAAAACATACAATAACAAGATTCAGTAAACACATTTATGGTTTAGCATATTTTATAAATCCAGGAAATTCACATATTATGCTAAAGATTGATTTCCTTAAATATGGCAAAGGCTGTATTTTTTCATTAACATCTCAAAGTAGGATTGTTTTTCGTCTTTTGGTTGCCTTCCACATGCATTATTTTGGTCACAGAGATCTGGAAGTTTCCTGGTTGCTGTAGAATACCTGTGGGAGTGACATTCATGCATTTTGGGCAAGGTTTGGTTTAAATCTTGCAGCAACTGAAAGTAACAACTTTTACCCCTAGAAGAAAAAGTGAATTGAAAAGAGAAATCCAAACTCTTCTAAGAAGATACAAGTCATGTGAGAAAAGGTAATTCAATTAATTATAATCAGCATTATTTTCTACAAATTCATGTAGAAAATAGGACACCACCATGGAGCCATACAAAACACAGGCTTCTGTTCCTTTATAACAATTGATATTATCTGACTTACCATTTTTGTCCAAGGATCACTTTAGACAAAAAAAGGTGTTATGCAATTTATAATCAATTTGCACCAAAAGTTTGGAAATATGCCAAGCCTTCTGCCAAAATTCCTTTCACGCTTTCCTGTCAAATGTCTTTCTAACCTCACTCCTGCATTTACCATTTGGTTGTATGGTTCTAGTATTGCAAAATATTCTGTTTCCCACTTACTTCCATAGCTCAATAGTTAGATAATCCTTGATGTATGACCACAATTGGGACTAGATCTTCTGCCACTAAGCAAAGCTGTTGTTAAATGAGGCACACCCAACCATTTTGCCAGAGTTGTTAAACAAATCACTCAGTTGTTAAGCGAATCTGGCTTCCCCCATTGACTTGGCTTGTTAGAAGCCAGCTGGGAATGGCAACCACATGACTCCAGGATCCTGCAACCATTGTAAATACATGCTGGTTGCCAAGCACCTGAATTTTGATTATGTGGCTGTGGTGATGTTGCAATGGTCATAATTGCCAGGACTGGTATGGTTGTAACTCTTTCAGTCTATTGTAACTTTGACCAATTGCTAAACACAAATTGGGACATATTTTACTACCCTGACCTAGAGGAACACACTGCAACTGTTCTGTGCTATATCAAACACTGCACAGATACTATCACTGTGGATAAATGTATTAGGATATATCCCAATCAGAAGCCCTGGATGACCAAGGAAGTCCAGCGCTCTTGCGTGACAGGACCAAGACCTTTAGGTCTGGTGATGGGGCAAGATACAGTGTTGCCAGAGCTAGTCTGAAGAAAGGTATTCGGAAGGCCAAGACTGATTATAAGAGGAAGATTGAGGATAATTTTTAT
>JANHFL010005757.1:122146-139262 GCA_032468155.1 Oxyrhabdium leporinum | reverse complement strand
CTTATAAGTTGTAAACCGCCCCGAGTCTTCGGAATGGGGCGGTATATAAATGTAAAAATAAATAAAATAAATAAATACATTTCTTTCAAATCACAAAGTATTTTTACTTGAGGGGGAAAAAAAGCTCACTGTCTTTATTTTTGCTCATTTTGTATTATTTGCTGAGGTAGAGCAATTAAACTACAATATTGGTAGAGTTTTATTTATGTGCCCATTCTGATTGTCTTATATGTCATGTATTTCTCAGCAAACCTGTAATGTTCTTGTTAATTACTGATAATCCCCCTTGAGAACTGCCATATTTTATATACTATCAGTCATAAACCATATATTGGTTAAGATACTTAAGCAAAATGCTTTGGCAAGATTTTTTGCTAATCAAAGTGATTCAGTGTGGCATTGAAGCAGTTGAAAAATCCTGTGATATTGCTTCTTATGTGCCATGCAGTGCACTGAAAAAAGCTGCAGTCATTTCATCAGTTATATTGATGTTTCTATTACTGTGAGTAGAATGCTAATGAATATAACCCTGATAGTTTTTGTCTGCTTGCGCAGTTTGTGTTTGAGTTAGCTATTTACTGAGTTAGCTGTGCTACTAGATCTACAAAGTGGCAGTGGCATCCAGCTGGTTAAAGTTTATCTTTTTTGTATAACTTTTAGGAAACATTCTGCCATTGCTTGGCTTTATAAAAACATAAGCAATTATACTGCATGCCCTCTTATTTGCCAGCTGGTGATATAGTTTATTCATATTTTTGTAGCAATTTTCAGAGCTATTACTTGGGAGGACAAGATGGTTTGAAAGTTTTTAAGAAAATCTCCTTGTTGTAACATTGTATTGATGTGTCTGTAAATTTCAAGTGATCGATTCTACGACCTTTTCTAAAGAGCAGTTCGTTTTTTCCATTCACTGGCAGCAACATCATAATCTATTTTTCTCTCTATAACTGCATGAAGCTTGATAGAGCTGTATTAAGAGCTTTACAGTGGCTTGATAACCATGTCCCTATAATAACCCTGTGGATTAATTAAGACATATAGGAAACTGAGATAATAAGAAATAGATTATCCATTGAGTACATTATTTCTAAAATTTCTAAAATTTCCAAACTTAGATTCTATGTATTAGGTAATATTGGTTACCAAAATAAATGTTTTCTTGGTATACTAATACAATCGATTCACAAAATTAATTCACAAAATAACTTAGTAGTTTATCCAGTGCTTGCTACTTTGGCTGCACTTATCCTGATTTAATTCTGCTTTGAATAAAACACATTAAAGCATAGGAGGGGAAGTTGGAGAAAAGACTTGAAATGGTATTTAAAATTAGAAATTATTGCAGATTTGTGATTTAGTTGTGATTTTGTTTTCAATTTGAAATGATAAAATCTCTTTTATATTCTCCCCCCATTGAAATGTTGGGCCACTGGCTGGGAATTCTGGGAATTGTAATCCCAGCAAATTTGAAAGGTTGCATAATAAAATACGTATGACAAGTTATATCTAAAATATAGACACAGCCACAAGTATTTACCTTTCTACTTTTTTTCCAAAGAATCCAAATTTGCTCTGAAATAAGTTGAAACTGATACAAGCAAATGGCAGTCATCATTTTTTATTTCATAGTCCACAAAACAGACATTTTGTTTTTGATGTATGACTTAACATATTCTTGTAAATAATAAAACAAATTGAAATGGCATGGACATAATTATTGGTATCCCTTAGATTTTCAAAAACTTTATTGGATTTCATTGTTCTCTCAAGCATACTGTTTACATTAATTAGTATCACAAGTGTCTTTAATCTTATTATCAGTCACTCAGTTTGAATGGAAAAAAAGTACCTCACTCAGGCATTTTCTGTCATTGTATGCAGTACAGTGAACATAGATAAGAGAAGGAATAGCAGAGAATTGTCTGAGGAGGAAAGGAAAAAGGCAATAGCAAGCATGGTAACAGCAAAGGCTACAAAACCATCTCCCCAAAGCTTCATGTTCTTGTGACCACAGTCGCTAATGTTATCAAAAAGACCATAGCCAGTCTCCCTGGATGTGGCCACAAGAGGAAAATTAACCCCATACAGAACAGGAAGAAAGTTTGAATGGTGGAAAAAGAAAAACAAACAAAACCAAAGCTTCAATAAAGATGCTGGGTGACCTCCAGAATCAAGGTACAACAGTATCAAGTTGTACCATACATCACTGTCTTACTGAAAATGGCTTCTACAGTAGAAGTTCCCAGATTGGAGTTTGTTAGAATATATGTTGACAAGCCACAGTCCTTCTGGGAGACTATATCTGGACAAAGAAACAAAATTAGAACTTGTTGATAAGACACACTTGCTGTATGTTCATAGAATAAAAAACAGTAAAGAAAACCATTCCAACATGGAAGAGGCTCTATAATGTAATGCCATTGCTTTGCTGCCTCCAGAATCAGGTGCCTTGAATCTGTATGGACACAATAAAATCAGAAGACTATCAAGGTGATCTGAAATAAAACACGATGCTCAATATGTCTAAGTTGCAGGGCAAGGGTTTTCCATCAGGATAATAATACAAAACATATATCCAAGAGAACCAAACTGGTGAAAAATAAACATTGAACTATTCTGAAAGAGCCTGCCATGAATCCTGATGTCAATATAACACAACATCTATTGAAATAGATGACACTTACAAATGAGAGAAGGAGTCCATCAAACCTAAGACAACTGAAGCAATTTGCATAAGAAGTCTAGGGCAAATTGCAAGTTGAGAAATGAAGAAGTCTTATTCGGAGCTAAAGAAAGTGCTTGATTGCAGCTATTGCCGCCAAAGGGTATTGCCCCTTAACCAACAACTCCATACATGTGTGACTTGAAGACACATTTCCCACTCTGGATGCCCACTGCAAGGATCTAAGTCATTTTAAAGCAGCCTGACACTTAAAACAATATTACAAAGACATTTTAAAACATTTGCAAATTCTAGTCATTACATTTTAATTGTCTGCTATCACTGCATAGTAGCCCAAAGCTTTCAGAGTTGCTAAATAACTAGTTTTATCTGTGCGCAGATAGTTCCCCCCCCCCCGAGATTTGAATATATGATGTAAAGCTGGAGACAGTTGAGAATGAAAAGGGTGAGGGACCCTCATGTTAAGTTGTAATTTAGCTTTTCATTAAAATAAAAATGTTGAGATTTGAAGAGTTGGGTTGATATTTTTTTTAAGACACAGAAGCTTGCGTTAGGGTAACGTCTGTTTGCCACTGCCTCAGGGTCGTTAAACAGTCTTGCTTTAACAAAAAAAGTCTGCTAACAGAAGGTGAAGAATGAAAATAGTGCCTCTTACCAAATTAGATGTCTGAAGCATATCAGGCAGTTACAAGTGGATTATTCAGTATAGTACTGGTATTAGACCAGTGATGGTGAATCTTTGCAGCCTGGCATTTCAAAAAATGAGAAAATGCCTACTTTGAGTCTGCTGGTATGTCACCCTGAACAAAAGAGAAACAGTGCTCTATCTTGTCCCTATCTAGGCAACCCTGAACAGCAATACTCGATGGCAGTTGGGTATTGCTGGGACTGAAATAAAGGCCTGTTCCTTGACCTGAGCCCTACCGTCACTCAAAAAGTCATCCCCAAGAAGTGTGAGCCTTGGGGAACAGTGCTGTTACCTGTGAACAGCACTTCATAGGCTGTACCAATACCCTTAAACACTGTTCTCTTTCTATTTACAGCTCCCTGTCGCCTATCTGAGGCTGCTCCAGATCACACCTTTGTTCTTGAAGTGACTTTGGAGAATGCTCTTTTGTGGCCTTAGCCACTAAAAATTATGCGAAAGCACATCCCATTGTCACACAATTTTCAGAGGCTGTAAAGAATATAGCCTTCTTGTGTGACCTTGGAAGAGTCCAGAGCACACCTCATTCCTGTGTGACTTCTGAAAATCAGACAATAATAGGGTGTGCTTTTCAGAATAGTTATTGGGTATTGGTGAACACTGGCGTGTTACTCCCAGACATTGTGGTATGCCACCTTTGACATACATGTCGTAGATTTGCTATCATTGTACTAGACTATGTTGAGGCTCAAAGGGGAAAAAGTGATTTGAAGTTTGCACAGGTGTCACACTCAGCACCTATCAGCACTTCTTATACCAAATGTGTCTTTTTGCCCAATTCTAGCAAAATAAGTTTATTCTTTAAGGAGAAGTCAGCAGGTGTTACTTGTGTCCTCCTATGTGTTCTGTATCATCTTTTCTCCTTCACATCTAGATCACTGTAGTCTTAATATCAGCATTTTCACAATAGCTTCAAAAACCTCTCTCTCTTTTCAATATTAAGTAAAATAATATTATAAAATATTCACATTTCTATTGTAAGTATATACTACAGTATTTTGAGACATATATATTAAATACTTTTTCTATTAATATGGATGGTTAGTGCAGGAGAGATTTTTGTTTTTGATAAAATCCGGACATATACTAGTAATTTTATAAAAGGGTCATGATTACTGAAAGCTTAGTTTTACTTTAGTCATTTACTTATGTGGCAAGCTTACATAATGCCATTTTCTATGTGACTTTTTGTCAGCTGAACTTTTAAACGTTTATTATTTTTGGCAGCCTGAGGCTGCAATGGCATCATATAAAACAAATGGGAAAGTTTCTTGAGTTCTTATTTTTTAAATGGGTAGGATTTTTTTTTAAAAAAAATTAAGCTTGCCCTAAAAATTGAATGCAATATATTTATTTTGTTTTCCACAGAAATTGGCAGAATATCACATCTTCGATATTGGCAATTTGCCTTCATCTTTGGCAGTGGAACTCTCTTGGCAGATTTGAGGGTGTTCCAACTCCTGCTTAGGTTCAGAATGCTCCAAAACTGGAAAGTCTTTAAGTCCCAAAATCATTTCAAGCATAGATGTTAAACTCATGAAGTAACAGCTGGAATGAAATATTGGAAAGTAGATTCCAAATTTCCATTTTTTTCATCAGAGAAAACTGGAAATATTATAGATTGACAGCAACTACATAAGAATTAGAGTTATTTACAGCAGGTATCCCTAATCCCTGGCCTATGGCCCGGAACTGGGTCTGCAGCCTGCCAGGAACTGGACCGTACAAGCGAGTGGATGCCCATCCGTGCACACACAGGATGCAGGCAGTGCACAAAATCTTGCTGCCCAGATCCAAGGAAAAACTGATCTCCAGAGAACTGCCCCCTGGCGCCCAAAAGGTTAAAAGCCATTGATTGATCTACAGTATCCCTAACTTCTTCATCTGAGATAACATGTTATGTAGACTCGAATAAAGTACTTTTTCAAACTGTAGGATTCCCAAGATTTAATGCATTATCAAGGACCCTTGGGAAACCTATGGTACTTCATATTCTTGGCAGGAAAGGCATCAGGTTGGTTTCCACATGAATCAGAATCTTCTAATGCAGTGTCTGACTCATTCAAAAGCTAGAATTTGTACAGAATATGCACAATTACTGTACTTGCATGAACTGATATCCTTTGAGTGTTAAATGGACTTTTTTCACATGTTGAGTGCTTGAGAATAATAAAATGAGACTTGTGATGAATTTGATAAAAGACTTCATGTTCACCAAATTATTTTCCTGTTAAATACTGGAATTAGCGTAGTCTTTTAACCTCACAGAATAGGATGTTTGTCATCCATATATCATATAGTACACATTAAAAAAGTCTATCTGAGATCAAGCTGAATTCCTGATAAATTCATGGCCACATACTTTTTTAAGTCATAATATAATATGCTTTCTTGACATACATTATAAAAACAGTGTGGATGTTCCTCAAGTTCTTTTGTCTAGGTTTTGACTGGGAGCCAGTCCAGCTTAGCTCAGTGAGATCAGCCATTTTCATTTATAGATATAAGCACATCGGAACATTTGAATATCTTTTTCAAAGCCTTCATTGCTATCATACACAGTGCTAGTGTCAGCCTTGCAAGGTATATTGAGATGAACTAATCTTACTTTATTGTAAGGTTACATTAATAAAATCTTACAAGTCTCCCCTGTTGTCTCCCCTGTTGTTGACTAGGGAGGGTTGTTTCTGATACTTTTTTTTGCCCTCTATCCTTTTGTGGGCTAAGCTGCCTCTTATTGGACCATTCCCTTGGCTGCGGTTCTTCCTTCATCTCCAGAGATCATTCTCACATACCAATACAGCTAGCATATGGCATATTTCTTGATTTCTTATTTCCTTACCGTTGATAATTCTAAAAGGCAAAAACTTCCACTCTAGCATTTTCATATGATTTACATACCCCCATTATTAGCAGCAATAGCAATAGCACTTAGACTTATATACCACTTCACAGTGCTTTACAGCCCTCTCTTAGTGGTTTACAGAGTCAGCATATTGCCCCTAACAATCTGGGTCCTCATTTTACCGACCTCAGAAGGATGGAAGGATGAGTCAACCTTGAGCTGCTCAGGATTGAACTCCTGACAGTCAGCAGAATTAGCCTGCAATACTGCATTCTAACTACTGTATCACCACGTCTTTTAATAGTAGATTATTTATTAATAGAGTTGTTGGATACAAGATGGGTGGCAAATAAATTTACTAACTAGTTAATTTGTAATGCTTGCTCTCCCGATTTGAATCGCATTAGTGCTGTTATGGTCCTAAGCCTCTTAGATGAAGATAGGAATTAGAAGCATTTTCCTTTGATAGCTTTTTGATATACGTATAGCTGGCAGAAAAAGGAAAACCCAATGATTAGCAGAGTTTAGAATATTGACAGATTGCAAGTCTCTGGATTTGTTCCACATCTCTTGTGAATTTGAATAATAAGTAATAGTTTTCACTGTAGAAATCTATAGACGATATCTGGAAAAGCATATGGTGCTGAGGGTTTGCTTGAAAGCATAAGGCACAATGTCTGAAACTGGCATGGAATATAATATCTGAGAGAAATGTTATTTCAAGAAAATTTGTTCCATTACATCAAAACTTAAGGATGTGCATTGTAAATTTTAGCCAGTAGGTGCACATTCTTGACACATTCAGCATTTTCAGGATTTATGTGCGTGTTCAGATTTCTTGGTTTGAAATGAATAGAGTCTCTTGAAGTCTCCAAGAATAGTCTCTTGGAGACATTAATTTTGGCTGGACGTGTATTTGATTTGTGGAGAGAAAGATGCATTCAGTCTGCCTGACTTGAATTATATTTCGCTTGTCAATGGTGCCTAAAACAGGAATTGTATGAAGGGCAAAATTAGAGGACACTATGTGAAAGAAAAGTGGATTGCCATATAGCAAGAATGCTCAGAAGCATTGATTATGGAATGTAGTAGCTCCTTGTTAGAGATGGTTACTAAAACTGATATTTTCCTGTTGAGAAAGCAAATAACATTTTTGGTTTCGAGTAAACACCTTTCCTCTTCCTCCTCCTCCTTCATCAACAACAATAGTTTCTTTTTAAAGGTTTACTGACAATGCCACTTGTTTAAGTGTCTGGTTACAATTCTGAGGGTTAAATGCTATTGGGCCGGAAAGAAAGACTTCTTATTCTTCAACTGCTTGACAAAACATTACTGGCACAAACTGCAGCTGTTAGCAGAAAGTTTCTCTCAGACAGTTGGCTTAAGTAAAAGGGAGAGCCAGAGGGATTGCTAGGGAGGATTTTTTTATTTGTACTAATTGTTAGAAGTTTTGTGATTTTGAGCATCTAAAAGGATAGATAGCTATTCTATTTTTGGTTTCCCCTCCACAAAACAAGTCCATTGTTCCTTTTGCCACAGTTCTATATATTTTACTAATTGCTTTATTAATGAAGTTTTTTTGGTGTGACTGAAATTGTGGCTTAGTTTATTGAATGTGCAAACAAAATGCTTGAAATTATGGTTAATGAAAGATGTACTTGTTAAAAAATGTTTTAAACAGATGTATTGTTGGAATAAACAAATGCTTGGAGCAGTTAGTAGGTCACTGCTATCTTTTCCTGCTAATATTTTATGTAGTTCTAGTGAAATGGTCTTTTGTAGGGGTGTGTGTGTCTGTGTAGCTATATATTAGCTAACAGTTATGTTAAACTATATGGAGAACAGGTTTGAAAATTGGAAGAGTATGAATAATAAAACAGCAATGAGAGCCAGGCACTGAATACATAATGGAGCTGGTAAATTCCATATTTCCCCTGTTTAATTCATGCATCTATAAAATGTCACTTTATATTAATTAGCATTGTGAAGAACTATTGGAACTGTTATGCATTTGAGGCAGTTGAGATAGAAACCCAATAAAGTGAATTCAGTTGCATTAATCATTGGAGAGAAGAGCTTATAAAATGTAATTTGTGGTCAGGGTACCATGTTTATATTGTTATCTCCTCTCTCTCTTTTATATCTGTGTTAGTAGAGAATTGTGAGTAGTTTCTTTCCTCTTAAAATCAATTTTTTAGCACTTCTTATACTCACCTGTGACAATGGGTGACAAAAACATCAATTTCTTACTCAATTTAGTGGCCATTGAAAATACACTCTGAATTTATCAGGAGCAACAATATACTATTCTGATTCTTCTTTGATATTTTAAATACTCTGATGCCACAAATGGTGGCCTGTCAATTTTACAAATGTATTTTATTGTGCAACTGCAACTCATATGACATAGGCTTTATATTGGCATATGCATTTGCAATTGAATTTGTGAATAATTGACAATGGGTGAACCAACTCTAGTGATCACACAAGTACAAGTATTAGTTTTGCTGTGAGTGAGTTAGAAATAAGCAAAATTTATTCACTTCATGCCCCAATCAGAAATAAGTCGAAATAAGCAAGATTTATTCATTTCATGCCCCAATCTTATCACTTGTGTTTTACACCTACTGTATTGTTAATGTCATTCGGTGTGGAAAATTTTTGAAATAACAAAAACAATAAAATTTTCTTAGGGATTTCAGATTAATGATGGCCTGTTATTTATTGAAACAGGAACTATTAATTATCACCTTTAAGATTCTGATACTTACTTACTTAGATAAATTTTGTACAGGTAGTCCTCAACTTACGACCATAATTGAGCCCAAAATTTCTGATGCTCAGTGAGAAATTTGTTTTGCTCTATTTTATGACTTTTCTTGCCACATTTGTTAAGTGAATCATTGCAGTTGTTAAATTAGTAACACGGTTGTTAAGTGAATCTGGCTTCCCCATTGACTTCGCTTGTCAGAAGGTTGTAAAAGGGAATCACATGACCCAGGACACTGCAACCGTCATAAATATGAACCAGTTATCAAGCATCCGAATGCAAATCACGTGATCACAGGCATGCTGCAACGGTCCCGAGTGTGAAAAATGATCATAGGTCACTTTTTCAGTGCTGCTGTAACTTTGAATGGTCACTAAAGGAACTGTTGTAAGTCAAGGACTACCTATACTAGCCCAGGCAGTGATGGGAGATACCTGGGATCCTCCACTGGCTGCTGGCACGATTCAAGATAATAAGTTTCATTTCGATGGGCCTATGTGGCTCTGGCCTGATCATTTAACCTGCCGTGAGTATGCTCTGGATCAACTCACTCCTGGCCCCATCCTTACTCAACTGCTTTCTGATGGAACTTTTTTCTATCTCTCCCCCCCCCCCCCACACACACACACTTTCCAACTAGGAAGTTGAGATCCTGACATGATCAGATCTTTCTAACCCTCCTGAGCACCGGGATATCTGTCAAAGCCTTTCTGGAGGGTGGCACACTATGCCTGAAGGTGGGATTCAGCACTGCATCACTTTTGTACTTAATGGTTTTGATCCCAGTTCTGTACTTGTCTGATATTTTTATGCACACTTAGGGTTTTACATATAGTCCTCGACTTACGACCACAACCGAGCCTAGATTTTTTGCTGCTAGGTGAAACTGTTAAGTGAGCTTTGCCTCATTTTACGGCCTTTCTTGCCACGGTTGTTAAGTGAATCATTGCCCGTGTTAAGTTAGTAACGTGGTTGTTAAGTGAATCTGGCTTCCGCATTGACTTGGCTTGTCAGAAAGTCACAAAAGGGAATCACGGGACACGGCAACCGTCATAAATATGAACCAGCTGCCTAACATCCGAATTTTGATCCTGTGAACATGGGGATGCTGCACTGGCTGTGTGAAAAAACAGTCGTTAAAGTCACCTTTTTCAGTGCCGTTGTAACTTTGAACTGTCACTAAATGAACTGTTGTAAGTTGAGGATTACCTATATTTTCTTTCTGGGGGATTTATACTACCGTATTCTATTTTAGGAGGAGACCGTTAGCTTCAGAACTGTACGATCTATCACTGAAACAAGAAAATCAATACAAGAATAAATAAATAAGCCTCGACGTCTCCTGTTCCCGTAGCCCAGGCGGGCCGCAAAGAGAACCTAGGCCACAAGTTCGACCCGAAAGCGGCTACCTGGCCGTTGGCGAGTCCACATTCAGGGCCTCCAGCACACGCCGTCCGTCTCGGGAAAGGAGGACGTCCCCCGTGGGGCGGGTGAGCAGAACCTGTCCTCCGTGGGGGCCGAGAGACCCGCGGACGACCCCCGCCAGGGCCGCGGCCTCCTGAGCCAAGCGCCCCAGCTCCAAGCGCGCCGCGGTCGCCATGGCAACCGCGACCCGACCCGGGCGAGGCGAAGCGAGAGAGAGAGAGAGAGACCCTCTGCGAGTGACGTCCCCGCCCTCCGCGCTCGTGATTGGCGGGGCTGGAAACCGTTCGGCGGAGTTGATTGGTAGAGCTTAAACCGTGTTTTTTTTTTTTTTTAAATCGGTTTAATTCGCTGGAGCGTGGCTACTCGCGGGTGAAGTCAAAACCTTCCTGCGAGGCAACGTGGGTCCCCTTCCCCTTTCTCTGGAATAACGTTGCGTGTGTGGTGGTGGTGAGGTTTTTGGAGCTCGGTTTCCGAGAATGGCTTCAGTAAGCATCCTTCAGAACACCCGATTCTCTCTCGCCCCTCCCCTCCCCGTTCCTCTAACAATGATATTGGGGAGGACATCTTTTAAGGAGCGCATTCCCCTCCCCCAACCCCGGTGAAATTCAAGCCCCCCCCTTTTTTTTGAGGGGCTTCGCTGTCTGCTGCACGAGAGGGGGATTGCCGAGCGCGAGTCGCCGTCCCCATGACAACCAGCAGCCCTCGCTCGCGCGCTCCCAACGTCACATCGCACTAGGCTCCTGAGGAAGGGCTAACCCCGCCTCTTTCCCCTTCCGATTGGCCGGAGCTTCATAAGGCCATCTCGGCATAGCGCCACCGATTGGCCAGGAGGGGCTGAGCCGCGAGGAGCGCGGCGCGCCAGTGGGGCTGGAAAAGCGAGGGTGATTAGCATAAACTTGCTCAGATGGCTTCCGCGCTGCCCCGCCTTCCGGCGCGATCCTTCGCCGGCTTCTCCTGGAGCATCCTCGGCCGCCCGGCTCATCTTGGTTGCGGGGAGGCGGTCGGGAGCCGGTGCGAGCCCTGCGGAGGAAGACGAGCCTTGAACGGGTGACCCAGACCACCTCCTCCCGTTTTGAGGTGGAGGGGAGTGTGGAGAGAAGAAGAAGGGGGCGCAACCTCATCCTACAGCAACGGACGGAAGACGCAGAATCGACTTTTCTGCTTGTCCCGTTTGGGCTCAAGAAAACCCCCCCACCTCGTCTTCTCCAGATGTAGGTATTTTAAAGCCTGTACCTGGCCGGGTCATATGCGGGCTTGCTTCCTATCCATTCCTATAAATTGCGGGCTTGTTTTCCTCTCTTTCCCTCTCTTTCCCCCATCGGCTTTGGACTATCTTTCCATCATCCCCAGCCCTCACGGTCAGGACCCTGGATGGGACCAGCCCAGGGGAGACCGATGGCATCTAACCTGATGCTTTCCATCGTGGTCAGAGGGCTGGCCCCACCAGGTTGAACGACAGATGTTCTTCTACTTTTTTTGTTCTTTGTTTAAAAAAAAATCTCTTTTTTTTTCCCTTTCAGGATCATTTAAAGTATTTAGAAAGAAGAAGGGGAAAACACATCACGATGGATTGCAGCACTTTTCTCATACCGGCTTGAGTGGATGTTTTACTTTCTTAAACAACGCCGGGATTAGGCAGATTATAGCTGCCACTCTTGGTGGATGAAGGGTCAGGCACCCTAAAATTTATATATAGAGAGATATATATCCTGCCCTACAGACTGTTCAACAGTAAGAAATAAGTGGTACCGTTTCTCGAGGTACATCCATTATTTTGACAGAGTATCTGCATTCAGATATTGGTGGGGGGTTCTTTGTGACCAAAAAGAAATTTTGAATCAAATGTGTGGTACATAAAAACAATTAGGATAAGGTGAATGAACCTTACATTACTGCAGTTTATGGACATATGCAAAGGCATTTTGAGAGAACATAGTGGAAGAAGTTTCTAGCTTTCTATTTATGCTGTGTCATAAACACAGTGTTCTTATTAGACCGAACTAGGGATCCTTGAAAGCTATGTTTCCTCAAACTATCCTTTGATTTAGGAAATGTAACAAGAATCTTCTTCATTCTTAAGCAAACATGAAAAACTATTTGACAGTATTCTTCATAGCTAGCCTCTGCTAAAACAAATGTTGGAAACCTGTGCCCATTCTGTAGTTTTGTACAGTATATAGTTACACATATTGTTACATACGTACTTTAGACTGGTTAGCATCCCGAGTGAAGTAGGACAAACGTTTCTTCATGAAAGACAGTGCTCCTGCAAACGCCTTGAAGTTTCCTGACTGCTTTGACTTTTCTTATATGCACCTTTTTTTGGTCTTTATAAAACCTTTTAAGCAATTGTGTACATCTTTGGACATATAAAAACAGAGCACTCACAATGTGGACCTTTCTGGGCATTGCTTCCTTTATCTATGTCTACAAAAAATGTGGAGATTTGCTAAGTTATGCCAACAAGGAGGTGTTTATTTCCACGGTGGTGTTTTTTTCTCTTGGCTTGATGCTCTCGTATTGGTACCGATCGTGGGGACCCCAACCGCAGAATAAGCAGCAGCCTCAATGTGGAATGTTTTCCAATTTCCTTGCTGCCTTGCCACTCATTGGCTTTTTCTGGACTAAATCCCACACTGATTCCATGGAGAAACTGCAGCCGAAGACCAGAAAGGTATGCTCTGTTTTAGTTGAATAGTTTAAAAGAGAATAGTCTTGCTTTTTTAAAATTTGGGGGTGGACAAAATACACAGGGTAGCCGTGAAAACACTATTACAAATTTGTGTTCCAGAAGGCTTCTCATGAATTTTAGTGCAAAATTAAAATTGAAGGAACCTCATCAGTTTTTAGATGATTTTACTACTACAGAAGTGTTCACTTACATAAAACTTAGCTTTGAAATTTTATCTTGAATTTACAGAAGGTGCCTCAGTTATATAATTCTAGGATTTTGGATCCCAGCCAATTATTTCAGGTTGCTAGGATGAGGGCTACAACTATGGAATAACAGGGACATTCTTTTGAAATTTCAGTTATGCATGCAAAGCAGCTACAGTAATAGACTACCTATTTAATTCACTTGCAAGTAAGTCCCCTTGATTGAATTTGCCAAAGAGTAATCACATTTTACCTTAGTGTGTTTTCAATTGTCATTCAATATCTTGTATCAGTTCAGTAAATTATGGTTACATAAACTGTCTGTGTGAACAACGCCAGAGTTTGGATTTAAATCTAGCCAAGTTTTTACCCATGTGATTTTATCCAGATCACCTAAATCCTAGGATGACAATTCTTGGGGGAAAAAATCTTGCTGGGAACTCTAGTCCCAACATATTTGAAGGCAGAAGGGTGGAAGAGACAATGTGATTCCCACATTATTTACCTTAATATAAACCTCCCCTCAATCTCTTGGTTTCTAATTTTCAGTACACATTATGTTTGTGAGTTATGGATGATGGGAATTGCAAGCTGGCCCAATTGGTTAGTGCTAGAGAAACAGAAAGTCCCATGTACAGGTAGCCCTTGACTTATAACCACTCATTTAATGACTGTTTATAATTACAACACTGGTCCTCACCTTTATGAGTGTTGCAGCAGGCCCATGGTCACATGACCAGAGTTTGGACACTTGGCAACTGGCATGTATTGATGATGGTTTCAGTGTCCTGGGGTCATATGATCGCCATTTGTGACCTTCTCAGTTGGCTTTTGACAAAGTTAAGGGGGGAAACTGGATTTGCTTAATAACTACTCAATTCACTTAACAACTGCAGTGATTTGTTTAAAAACTGGGCATTACTTAAAATTGGGCATGACTTACTTAGTCATTGTCTTGCTTAGCAAGAGAAATTCTGGTCCCAATTATGACTGTAAGTTGAGAACTACCTGTATTGTCACAATATCTAAGTGAAGAATTCTTAAGACAGCAGAGGTGAAAAACACCTGTTCAAAGGCACACCGGAGCATAATCCATCATGGTTGTCAACCATGATGAATATTCCAGTGGGCTGTTCTTCTATATTCGTGATATGGATCTGGCAGAGCTGGAATGTGGAACTGTTGCAGTCAGACCACCCACAGACTAGAACAGTGATTCTCAAATTTTAGTCTGGGGAGACCTAGAGAGCTGTAAAATCAAACAGATAAATATTGTAACTTTTTTTAGTTTTAATTTCTAATGTAGTAAATATTGATAACTATAACCCATATAAACCAAAGCTCTTTGGGGTCCTCAATTGTTTTTGAGAATGTAAAGGGGTCCCGGGATCAAAATGTTTAAGAACCACTGGACTAGACTTTTTTTTCCCTTTTAATGACCCTTTTATCGGGGTGGAGTCAGAATGACTGAATGGAACTGAGCGTTTACTAGCCAGATGCCCTTCCTCATGCCTACCCGGAGTTCTCAGCAAATATTTTCTTTTTGCGCCCTGATAGAGAAACATCTGCTGTTGCCTAGAATCGAACTCTCCACCTCCCCAGTGGGAGGCGAGCGTCTTCACCTCTAGGCCACTGTGCCGCTCAATCTCTGGACTAGACTATAATTACAAAATTTGAAATGTGAAATATATTTTATATTGGATGCAAAGGCCATGAAACAATTAAAACTTGAATGAAATCTGTGGCAATTTTCCTAACCAACAGGCATGATTTCATATATTTGGTCAGCCTTAGTGATAGTGGGGAACTTAGAAAGGAGGAGTTTATGAATTCTTAGAGATGAGATGAGAACCAAAGAATAGGGTCTTCGACAATCACTACTAATGTTTTTCTTATCTACTACTTCTAAAGAGGCAAAATGAAAAACGAGTTCCTCATAATTCATCACTTTATAAGTCCATTTGTAACAAGTCTGTTTGAAAGTAAATTCAGTCAGTAAATTTATAATTAGTGAACTCTACTTTTTCAGTATGATACACCAAATACATGTCCATCTGCAAAACAAGTTAGTAACAAAATAACTTACCTGTGTGAGTAAAATGAGTATTGGTTTTTCTTTGGGTAGATCTCTCATCATGTATCTTGAATGCTTCTTCCGCCATTTTAAAAAAGGCTTTAGGGAGTGTTTTTCTGACTTTTTTGTTTGTTTTTCTGGTTTTATAGTCTAATTCCACATCCACAATTGCGTTGAAATCTCCTACTATCCATATGTTTTCATATTCAACTTCTCTTATTTTTTTGTGTAATTTATTGTAAAAATCCTCTTGGTTGCTATTTGGTGCATATATGGCTACTAGTAGTATCTTTTTATAGTTCGTCATTACCTCCACCATCACAATTCTCCCATTCTCGTCTATAAAGATTTGCTTAGTATCTATTGTCTCTTTTATATAAAGTGCTATAAAGGTATATATTTCCCAATTTTAGGGTGTTCCAGTACTTTATTGTGTTGTTTTTTGATGTGAACTTCTTGTAGACAAATTGTATCCAAGTTTAATTTTTCTAATTTACTAAAAGTCCTTTTTATTACAGAATTCAGTCCATTTATGTTAATTGAAATTAACTTTATTTCTTCTTCCATGATATTACTTATAAGTGGGTTTCGCTACTCTAGTCGCTCTTATCTCTCTCACTTCCTTGCTTTTTGCTCCTTCTCTTATAGCTATTTC
Organism: Oxyrhabdium leporinum; assembly: GCA_032468155.1. Lineage (NCBI taxonomy): Eukaryota > Metazoa > Chordata > Lepidosauria > Squamata > Cyclocoridae > Oxyrhabdium > Oxyrhabdium leporinum. Next base: position 123,227 of record JANHFL010005757.1, on the reverse strand, counting down.
CTCCAGATCTGTTACATTTTCTTCTTGCTGTAGCATTGTCTCTTCTGTTGTTTCTTCTTGGCGTCTATCCTCCCTTTCCTCTCCTATTTTTGCTTTCTCTTGTGATCCCCAATAATACTCATAAAAGTGTTCTGCCTTCTCAATTGAATCTAATCTATGTCTTTGTTCCTGCCAGGTCACCAATATTCCCTCTGGGAACAGCCATCTAAAATTTATCCCTTTTTAAATTAAATGCTTTGTCAGAAACTGGTATTCTTTCCTTAATTCTCTAACTCTTCTTGGGATTTTTTTTAAGACCACTATTTCTTTCCCCTTGTACGTTATAGGCTCTTCTCTAAGAGGCAGGCATTCTCATGGGATGGCCCATTATTACTTCATGAGGAGAAAGACCAGTTACCTTTGAGGGTGTCATTCTCATAGACATTAAGGCTAGTGGAAGACAGTCAGGCCATTTCAGACTGGTTTCCTTGCACAGTTTGGCAATCTTGTTCTTCAGAGTGGCGTTTGAATGTTCGTAGCGGCCCGACGATTGCGGGTGGAAACTACAGTGAAGTTTTGGGTCAATTTAGAAGGCTTTATATACCTCTTTGATTACCTGATTGTCAAACTGAGTGCCTCTGTCGTTTCCCAAGTATATTGGAATACCGAAGCGAGGCATGAATTCTTTAAGAAGGCGTTTGGCCACTGTGACAGCATCAGCCTTTGCACATGGATAGGTCTCGATCCAGGCACTATACATACAGACAAGAACCAACACATATTCATAAGAGCAACATTTAGGTAGTTGTATAAAGTCCATTTGAATATGCACAAAGGGACCCCATGGTGGGGGGGTGAGATCCTGGAGTGGTGGGAATAGAACGACCTACATTATGTTGCTGGCAAATAGAGCAGGTGGAGCAAATTTGTTTAGCCATAGCGTGTACTCCGGGGGCAAACCATTCCTTGTTGATGGTCGAAGATACTCCCTCCTGGCCAACATGGGCAGGCCCATGTTGGAGTTGAACTATGTAAGGTAGTAGAGACCGAGGGCAAGTGGGGCGTGGTCAAAGGAGCATAAGCAGGAATCCACTGTCGACAA
>JANHFL010005757.1:93718-122046 GCA_032468155.1 Oxyrhabdium leporinum | reverse complement strand
ATCATTGCAGTTGTTAAATTAGTAACACGGTTGTTAAGTGAATCTGGCTTCCCCATTGACTTTGCTTGTCGGAAGGTTGCAGAAGATGATTGCATGACCCTGGGACACTATAACCGTCATAAATGTGAGTCAGTTGTCAAGCATCCAAATGTAAATCACTTGACAATGGGGATGCCACAATGGTCATAAGCATGAAAAATGGTCATGTCACTTTTTTCAGTTTCGTTGTAACTTTGATTGGTCACTAAGTGAACTGTTATAAGTCGAGGTCCACCTGTACCTCTGTAACTTCAGAGCAACTTATCAATTTCTTGGAATATATTAAAATGGAAGAGATTTCACAAGAAGATAAAAATAAATTGGCACAACCAGTGGTATTTCAAGAAAGAACAAAGATGTTGCAATTTAAAAAAAAATATTAGGAAAAGCCCCCAGACCAAATGAATTACCAGTTGAATAGTACAGCATTTATACAGATTTATTGGTACTTTACAGATTTATTGAAAAATCTATTGTCTCTTATTTAATCTTTATACATTTCCTTTATTATGAAACTTATATTACCGTAATGTTAAAATCTGAGAAAGATCCTACAAGATGTGCAAGCTATAAACCAATAATTTTGCTTAATGTGAATATAAAATATTAGCTATAGTACTAGCAATAAACTGAAGAAGCTTCTTGGATGAGAAGCAAAACGTTTTCAAGGAAAAAAACCCGCAAGAAAGTCCAGTTGCCCTTTGGAAAGCACCTTTGGGACAATCATGTCCTGGATGATTGAGAATCTCTATAGATACTAGCTAGGAGGTTACAGAAAGTAATATAACATGTAATTTATTCATCTTATTCTGGATTTACAAAAATAGGTAAGCATATGGCAGTGTTCCCCAGTAATTATTATTGTGGATATTGCAGCAGAGAAATTAGAATCACCTATTTTAATTTAACTGGATAATGAAAGATATATATAGTTACCGTTGAATCTATGAAGAGATTTCTAAGAAGAAGTGGGTTTCCACTATCTTTTATTCATTGAATAATAATTTCATTACAGTTATATGCTCCACTGATTAATTGTTCTAACTGTTATTTCTCCTTGTTTCTAGATTGGTTGTCTCTTTGATTAGTTTCTATCCATTGCTTCTTGTCCTGGCTTCAGGTGCTTTGGAGAATAGACTGATCCCCTCTTCTTTGGGGCAGCTCCTTAGATATTGCAACATTGATATCATGTCACCCCTAGTCCTTCTTTTCATTAAACTAGACATACCCAATTCGTGCAATTGTTCTTCATGTTTTAACCATATGAAGCAAATATCTTTTTGTCTGTAAGCTTACCTTTATGGATCATATTTAGAATTTTTTATTTTGTTTTCTATAACTAGTCTGGGACTTTGTTAATAATACATTTAAAATATAAGTATTTTCTTTTAATCATTTGCTTTCATTAATATATATACTTAAAATTTTCGGTTTAAACATTTTCATAGCCTATTTCCATTGAGCTGGAACAATTATATATTTTCCTTAGAAATATCACTTCAAATAATGCAAATTGAATAATGTGGCCATTTCATGGGATTTATTAACATCATTAATTGAGAACTACCTGTATTTGAAAATAGCATAGAAGATATTGCCAGAATGATTGGTCTAAACAAGGAAACAACTCTTCTAATGATTATTTTAAAGATGTTGACAGATTTGCATGTTGAATATAATTTATCTATAACTTTTGCCTCAGTTGATATATACAACTGAAATGTGTACTAATTAAACAGTGTGGCCTCAAGGCTCTAGCAGTCTGCAAAATACCTGTAATTTTAGGATTCATAAGAGATGCAGTGATTGAATGGAACCAATAGTTTAGTTTTATAAGGTTTAAAAATAAAATCAAGGTTAGTATTAATCTTTCTTATTCCTCGTGCTGTTAATAATAGCCAAAAATTGATAATATATTGCAAAAAAGAACTTTGACATATTGAAGCCAGTTTGCATTATGTATGAATTGAAGACATACTTTTGAAAATGCTCTTTAAGTGCATTAGAAGTAAAGTGAATACAGGTAGTCCTCAACTTAAGACCGCAGTTGAGCCCAACATTTCTTTTGTTAAGTCAGACATTTGTTAAGTCTGTTTGTGCCATTTTATGACCTTTCTTGCCTCAGTTGTTAAGTGAATCACTGCAGTTGATAAGTTAGTAACCCGGTTGTTAAGTGAAACTGGCTCCTCCATTGTCTTTGCTTGTCAGAAGGGTTCACATGACCTCAGACATCACAACCGTCATAAATATGAGTCAGTTTCCAAGCATATGAATTTGACCACATGACTATGGGGATGCTGCAATGGTCATAACTGTGAAAAACGATCATAAGATTTTTTTTTCAGTGTCATAACTTTGAGTGGTCACTAAATGAAATGAACCGTTGTAAGTCAAGGACTACCTGTAAATACGTGGAACGAAACAAAAGGAAATTCAGTCATTGCTCCAAGAACTAATTTTAAAGAAGGTATTTGACTCATGACATAAGTTAAACACCAGTTAAAACAGGGGTTGTCAAACTGGCGGCCCATGCGTCACGCACAGGCCACGCCCACCCCTGCTCCGCAAAGGGAAAAAAATGTCACGCTAAGTCACATGACGGCAATGCGATGCCGTGAGTGCCACACCTGTGAGTTAAAACAACATGAGGTTATCTAAGTTTCCAGCTTGAAAATGATTTTGCATAATAATATTTGGCATTAAAAAGCAACTTACCAAATTTTATAGTGACTTCATATCATAGTCAACATTGTGTTCTTGACAATAGTATGAAAGTGGTTTGTAATTTCTCCTTTTCAAGTTTCGAATGAAGGCAAATATACATTTCTCAGTATATTGTAGCTGTTGGTGAAGAATCCAAGTGAGTCTCAGTAAATTATTACCTTGTATGATGTAACTTACATCATGGCTTTTAAAAATCATGTGTCAGAGATCAAGGTGTTGTGTATGAAGGAAAAATGTAGTGAGCGATTTATCCATGTTAGGACTGATGCTGGTATAAAAGGCACTGTTCAGAATTCCACTTAGTGCTTCTCCATCATTTTTCTTAAAATGCAAAAACTGGTATTTCTTTCTCTTTCTCAGATGGTCTCTTTCTATACCGACAGGGTGGAATCGGGTATGACTTTCAAGGATAGAAAAATACAGAAAGATATAAAAAAATAGCATTGGTGTAAACTGGGCTTATTTACATTTCATTTTAACTGACATTAATTTCTTTGCTTACTACATTTCATCTTTTTTCTGTTCTTATCGTAATTTTGTTTCGCTTAGCATGATGGACACACACATACACACACACACACACACACACACACACCACTTGTATTCATTTTTTTATTCCCCAAAAGGAATTGGATTTTAACATTATTGTCTCTTTGGGGATTTCTTAAAGAAAGCTATGCAGAGCAGCATGCTTCAGGCTATCTCTCCAACAAGTTGGTTTAAAAAAAGAAATTTAATTAAAATCCTATCACAAAGTACTATGGATCAATGCTTCTAATTCATCAGAGGTCAGTGTGGAATGTGAATGACAGTTCCTATCAGATGCCTATTTAGCTTATTGTATTTAAGGAGTAGATTGTTGTATAGACACTGTTGTAATGAGTGTCAATGTCAAATTGTCATAGACTGATTAGCAGTTTTCTCATAGGCTTGTACACTGAACCAGAATTGAGAGATTGGTGTATGGTCTTGGAAGGAGAAAAACACTTGTTACAAGTATGTCCTGCTATCCTGTATGCCAGGGGTGTGAAGCTCGTGCTGTCACGTTGTCACGTGATGTATCTCGACTTTTTCCCCTTTGTTAAAACAGGGGTAGGCATGGCCAGTGCATGACACATCTGGCCCGCGTGCCGCAAGATTGATACCCCTGCTGTATGCTAAGGCAGCACTGTCTCCAACATGGTATTTTCCGAAGTTACATTATTACAGCTTCTGTAATTTCCAGCCAGAATGCATTGTGGTAGAAATAGTAATATTAGAAATAGCAGCATCTAGGTTGAAAATGGAACATTTCTGCCAACTTCCAAATATTATGGACAGTATAGTACTGCTTGGACACATAATCGAAAATGAAAACATTCTGCGGTATATAATCCCTATGGATAGGCAGCAGAGAAGTTTTTTGACCAGCAATACGTTATTGAATAATGTACATCCTTAAAAATTGTGCAGTATTATCATTTTCTAGAATTACTGTATAAAATACTGTATCTTCCTGACATTTCCTGTTAGCTTTCTGAAGTCTAGCACCTTCTAAATGTGCTGGACTTCATCTTCCATAATCTCTAAGCAAAAGGAGCATGCCAGGATAACTGAGAGTTGAAGGACATGATTCAACACAACAAAAAAGGGACCAAGTTGAACAAAGGTAGGCTAGATTGTCCTCTGTGTTGTATTTTTGTTTGTTTCAACATATTGAAGTGTATAGTAGGTCTTTGATTTTTGTGATGGTTTAAATATTATATTTTGAAAAAAATGTTTAGTAAGATTTATTGTGTTATGAGCAGAACATTTTTTTATTATAGTAAGTAAGAAGGGCATTAATGTCATGCTTTCATGGAGGTTTGTTGATATATTAATGTGAAATCTTGTACATGGCTTATCAAAGGTTGGCCCCAAGGAATTTAATAGGACTTGCTTTGAGGTAAACTTGTATTTGGAATAACTACTTTTAATTCAGAGTACTCTGAAGCAAGTAATGGCTTACTCCAGAGAAGGCATGTATAGAATGAAATTATATTAAGACATTTCTGTTACAATGTGCATGTAATGAGGAAGTGACTCAGTTGAAAATACATCTGTAGCAATTTTGTGCTTCTCTAAAAATGATCTAAGTAGAGAAATTTTTTGTTTTATTTTTAAAGGGAGAAAGCACCATTTCAAATGTTAATTTAAAGCTGTGTTGGCAGGCCACACTTTTCATGATTTTCTGAGAAGATAAGAGAGAGGAATTGAAGAGAATGACTGGAGAAAATGCTGATGTAGCTTTTTTTTAAAAGCCATTAAGAAAATGAAGATGAATGCTGTCAAAAACTATCCATAGAAGGTTTTTATCTTCTGAATATTTTGTATTCATTGTATATACCTTTGAAGTTGTTTTTCCAAGAAGCAGACTTTTGTGCTTCATTTATTCTCATTTTTCTTAGATAACCTGTTTATTTAAAAATACCCAAATGTGTTTATATTAGAGAGCATTAAGGCTTGATAATGGGTTGTGTCTCATTTCAGAAGCCAATTGATTGGTATATGTGATCACTACAGGATATAGCAGTAGCCTTCCATACCAAAATTTCTTCCAAACAAGGTAGAAAGAGATGTTGAACCAGTACTGGATAATTATCAAAATGTTAGTCAAAATTTTAGAAGTTCTTTGATAACCATATAAAACACATGACAATCAACCATGAAACCTGCAAACTTAAGCATGATTAGCATAGAATGTCGGCATACACATTAGATTTTAAATATTTACCAGAAATATGAGATGGAAAGCTTTGTCTCTGACCAATTTAGAGAAGGACTTGCTGATGAGCTGGGCAATTAATTTGGTGAAACAAATCACCCTAGATAATTTGGAAGAACATTCCAGTGTTGCCTGATGATAGGGTCATCTTTGGGGATTGGTCATAAGTTCCTTCACTCAACACTGCTGTAACCTTGAACAATCCGTGAACAAATTGTAGTAAGTTGGGAACTACCTGTACCGACTATCTGGTCTAGCTACAGATGATAGTAGGATATTGTTTCTCCCATCTAGCTTGACACAACTTGCAGGTATGGGGGTTGGACTTTGATAGTACTACTTTCCTGGCCTGGAGTTGAAAAAAATTAATTGGTTATCATTATCATACTGAAGATTCTGAACCACATGCTATTGGATGACCTCACTCAACAGTTTCATGTAGATGTTGAACAGAGAGGAGAGCGAGCGAGCGAGAGCCCCATGGCAGTCCACAAAGCAGAGGTCTAGGGAGCAGGCCTCAAACCTACACTGACTGAAACTGGTCCCAAAGAAAGGAATTTAATCAAGTGATTGTGATTCACCTCTAGTAAGTTGTTTTCCTTACAGTGTACATAACCAAAACCAAAACCAGAAGTACAGAATAAAATACAGAATAACAGAGTTGGAAGGGGCCTTGTAGGTCATGTAGTTCAACCCTCTGCTCAAGCAGGAGACTCTATATCATTTCTAATAAGGGGCTGTCCAGTCTCTTCTTGATTGCTTCCAGTGATGAAGCAAGCTGAAGGCAAGCTGTTTCATTGGTTTATTATTCTCCTGTCAGAAAATTTCTCCTTATTTCTAGGTTGAATCTCTCCTTGATCAGTTTCCATCCATTGTTCCTTGTCTGGGTGCTTTGGAAAATAGATTGTTTCCCTCCTCTCTGTGACAGCCTGTCAAATATTGGAACACTGCTATCATGTTACCCCTGGTCCTTCTCTTCACTGGACTAGCCATGCCCAGTTCTTGCAACCATTCTTCATATGTTTTAGCCTTCAGGCCCCTAACTTTGGTTATTTAATAGCAGGATACTGCATGTACAATGCTGCCAATCTTTATTGAACTTACAGTCAAAAAAGGCTTTTCCTTGATAGGTGTCCTGAGATTGTTTTCAGCTCAGAATAAAATATTACAGATTTTGATGTTTCGTACATAGTTGCTGTGTACAAAAATCAGAACCATTAAGCATTCAATAGAAGCGTACAGAAAGAGATATCTGCATAGAGATAATCTAGAATCTCAGTCAAATATATCTCTTTATATTGACTCATTTATGAAACTAATATTTTATGTTGGAGTCTATAAGTCACGTTCAAGCAGTGTACTGCCAGTTTTTGTTATGGATATGCGATCAGATATAAGAGTTATTTATTTGTATTGTACCAATTTATATACCTTTCAGCTTTTTCTTAGCACTTCTATAATTTAAAACAATCCTACGTCATAGAGAATTGTTGCTGTTGTTGTAATTATTAGTTCTTGCTTCTACAATTTAACTTTGAATCACTCAGTCATAAAGCTAGGTGACCATTGATCATTGACCTAGGGCAGGGGTGTCAAACTCGCATCGTCACACTGTCATCTGATGTATCAGGACTTTTTTCCCCTTTGCTAAACCGGGCGTGGGCATGCCCAGTATGTGATACATCTGGCCCGTGGGCCATGAGTTTGACAGCCCTGATTTAGGGCATGTCAAATTTTTCAACTTTCAATTTCCAAACATTAGGGTGCTCAAAACTTTTGACATGCCGTGGGGATTGTAAAGATCTTTTGATTACTTTAATATAATTTACATGTGCTTGGTAAGTAACAACATAAATATCATATTTTTTCACATTTTGTTTGTTTCATATTAGCTAATGGACATCTGCCCCGAGAAGCAGTAATTTCCATGTAAATCCCACAATACCATGATGTATGATCTCAGTTGAGAACAAGCTAAACTGCAATCCCCTAGCTTTGCTTTATATTGATCAGCTGTCCGTTGTTGCCTGGATTTAATTTCAATTTGATCATGCTGATCCAGCCTGTTACATAATTTGGGCAGCGTTCAAGATTATCAGGCTCTTACTTGGAATTAAGTGACAAGGATTTAGCATTCTGATGAGACATATTAGTAACATTCCCAAATCTAAAGGCTTCTTCCCTCCATTTTTTTAAAAGATGAAACCAGGTAAAGAACAAGAAGGAGCCCTCTATGTCAATGCTACTACCATGAGTTCTTTGAGAGTGGCCTTTTTTTCTTGAAAGTGGGAATAATCCTCGTATTTGAATGCTAGGAATATATACAAACACACCAAGCTTCTAGCAGTAAATTAATCCAAATCAAATATCATTGAATGAGCCTCAAATGAAGGCAAATGAAGGAAAGTGTAGAGGCAGAGCTGTTCCAGGTTGCCAAGGTTCATTTTATAGTTACTGGATTAATTTCTGTTACATATTTTTCATACATTGTTTTCAGTGAAAGTACTAACACAATTGATACTTTTTAGTGGAAATACATATCTGTTTCAAGAACAAAGGGAAATATACGTGCCCCAGGAGTAAATATCTGGTCCGGGTGACTAACCCAAATTCGATCTCACATATTTATTTACCTGATACTTAATAGAACTTACTTTTGTATAAACATAATAAGAGTCACTGTTAATATATTAGGCTGAATTCATCTATATAGAAAGTTAAGCTTGATACACTCTCAATATATCGCCTATCTGAAATCTGCCCAGCTGGATTTTGTGTATGACACCAGCCAAGACCTCAGGGCAGCAGTCATTTGGGACTCTGTTGATCTTCAGTAGTGCTACTCTACAAATTGCTGGTGTGAAATCCTGTTTTTAAAGCTATGCTGCTGCTGGACGCGAGCTTGGAGTTGGTTATGGAGTTCCCCAGGCTTGAAATCTTGGGGGACTTTAATTTGCCATCTCTAGGGTGGATCTTGGAAACAGCTAGAGAGTTCATGACTACCATTGTGGCCATGGGCCTATCCCACATTATCCACTGAGTGTGCCCAGGGCAGTGCAACCACAGCATTACCCAGGATGGGCATGTACAACTTTGTATCCTTTGCCTTTTTTAAACTTTGTTTTACAAAGTTGCTTAGGTAGTGAAATGGGCAGTGTATAAATTCAATAAATAAACGTTGGAGGGACTTTGATTTGGTTAGAGTGCTTTCAACCATGTCAGCACAGTAATGGCTATAAATTGTGTGTGTAAAGTTTTTGCTCATTTGGTGTTTTTCTTTCTGGCATTTTTTAAAATGCTAAAATAATGACCTTTTTTCTTCTTTTCCCTTTTAGCATTCTATAATTATGATGCCCGGGGTCCAGATGAGCTGTCACTACAAATAGGAGACACCATGCACATACTGGAAACACATGAAGGCAAGTGGAACAAATGTTTCTTTCCTAATCATTATTCTCACAGTCATTGTTATTAGCATTTTGGCTTAGTGTGTCTGGCTTATTTTGGAAAACCAGTTCTATTTTCAGACCTAATGAAATATTGAAACATTTAAATGGGCACTAAAATTAACAGTCACTATACATTAAATAGGCATGTTATAATTGATGAATAACCTTTGTAAGATGCAAATGTCTTTTTTTTCTTTTTCTGAAACCCCCCCACCCCCAAGATTAATGTTTGTATATTCTTAATTTAAGGAGTTAGAAAGGTAGTAGATGTTCTTGGTACCCTTGCAGATAATAAATAAAATCCATCTTTTAAAAGGGTTTAATCTTAAATGCTGAAAATATAAAAGATGCTTATCTTCTAAATTACTTATACTCCTTTGTAAAAAAAAATAGCAATGCTTTTACACGGTGATCAGCTATTACAGAAATAACCTTTTATATGCATTTTCTTCATCATAAATTAAAGCAGCAGGAATGTTTACTATTGTGAGATGTTTAATTAATGAAATGTATACAGAGGCCTCTCCCTTTTGTTTCCTTAGCAGCTCTGTGAAATCAGTTCGGGTGAAAGTGATTTGCCAAAGTTAAAATCTCCATTCTTAGATAGGGATTTGTACCCAGGAATTTTTAGTACAGTAAAGATAGGAGACAATCTCTTCATTCTTTCTCTTGCATCCAGCTGTGCTTGCCTACCTTTAAATGAATTATATTTTCAGTATTCTGCAAATACAATGCTGCACTCCTTTAACAATGTTATCAAGTCTCCCCTACTACCCCTATTGCCCCTTCCCAGTAAGTTCTTGCTAGAATTATTTTGTTTCTCATCAATATATACATTTAACTTGCTCTTCCTTTATTCCTTTTTCTCTAACTTTTCGACATAAATGGAAGATGTTTCCACTGATACAGTACTGTGTAAGCTAGGAAAGACTGCTTACTTATAATATACACAGTAATGTCTCTTTTGGGTGGCAAATGATATGTATTCCCACTTTCATTTTCTATATTTTTTCCCCTAAAAGTCAAGCTTCATTGTTTCATTGCTGGATAATGATGATAGTTGCATGCTAACTGAGTGGCAGCATAAATTAGATTCTGAATGATGTTTTACACTCATGGATTCTATGTCATTTTAATGGTCTTATAGCAATAGCACTTAGACTTATATACTGCTTCACAGTGCTTTACAGCCTCTTTAAGCGGTTTACAAAGTCAGCATATTGCCCCCAACAATCTGAGTCCTCATTTTACCGACCTCGGAAGGATGGAAGCATGGGTCAACCTTATGTGCATAATTGGACCTCTGCAACTCTGTTTTAATTTAATTATTTATACTATTTCTAAAGTACAATAAGAGAAAAATATTTTGTGCTTTAGTTTAACTCATGACTTTGTGACATGACATGTAATTTTTATTGGGGGGGGGGAGTGTGGCAGTGTTTTGCCATTGCCTTATATTTTTTTCAGCTTCTCATTCTAGCTTATAGGCCCACTATTTCTTGATGTATCCTCTTCAACTTGTATCCTGATCTAACCTGATCTGTTTAGCTTTTTGAAATTAGCCAGATAAACTTTGTGTGAATGAACTATTTGGATTTAGAGATCATACTCAGAATTCCCTTCCTCTCTATGTTAAGGAAGACAAGTAGACTGTGCATTAAATCTAAGAAAAGCTGAATGCAGCTCATATCAGGCTTAGTGGAGAAAAGTTTTTAGTTTTACAGATGTTGTCAAATATCAACTGTTTTAAGATAGCACTGTGCAATGTCTAAACTTCTCTAAAGCAAAGAAGTTATTCGCTATTATGAACCATGGTGGGCAGTGGTTAGAATGCAGTATTGCAGACTCAGTCTTTGTGCAGCCAGGAGTTCCATCCTGACCAGCTCAAGATTGACTCAGCCTTCTGTAAAGCACTACAAAGTGGTATATAAGTCTAAGTGCTATTGTTATTCTTAAAGTCTGCTTGAAGATTTAATTTTCTGAGTATTGTCTACAACATTAAAGTAGTATATTCTATTTTCTGAAAAAAATATTACTCTTTTGGACTTTGGCTTTGGGATGGCTATATGTATTTTGCATTATTTGCAGAATTATTCACTTCTCAAGTTAGGTGGAGCTTTAAAGTTAAATTTGCCAATCTGATAAAACATTTGCAATTCATTTCTTTGTAATGCATAATGCCTACATGTTTTAGCATTAAAATATCAAAGTGTAAAACATCTCCACAAAGTAAATGACAAATGCATTAGTCAAGAAAAAGAAATGAGTGTTTTCTAAATAAACTTTTACTATTCATTAAACAAATTTAAATGGCCATCCAACTAACACACAATAACTCTGGGTGTCGTACAGCAGTAAAAAGACACAATTGAAAATTTACATTTAAAATGTAATGATATTTATTAATTCATAAGGATTTTGAATTCAAGTAATAAATGTTACTAAATTTAAAAGTTTATTTAGGAAACAGCCATTTATGAATCTTAGAGATTTTTTCCCCAGATCAAGTACTAGAAATCTTCACTTAATCTAGAGAATGCAGCTTTTGTTGAAGCTGAACTGCATAATATCTGATCTAAGTGTCTGATGCTTGAATATTATTTGTCAGGGGGGTTGATAGTTGATAAAATATGATAGAGTAATTTGATAGTAATGGATCTACTGATTGGTAATTTTTGGAGAATCTTAATCTTATTTAATAACTCTAGCTAACATTAATGTTTTTAATTATGCAATATTTTGTTTTTTTAATTGTTTAGTTAATAAAATATTTATAAATCAATGTTATTCTATGATGTTTAATCAAGATGATAAACTTATTCACAATAATATTTTCCTATCTAGAAAAGACAATACATGAATGCAGGTATTTTTTTAATTCATGTCAGCTGTAGTATCAACTGATAATTAAGGAATCTCTTTTTTAATATTTTTGGTATGTTTTGCTTCCTGCATAACTAAATACTAACTGATAGCTAAGTATTTAGAAATATTTAAATATGCTTAAAGCAGAAAAATTATGGCCATTAATTTTGGTTAGTTATGCCTTTGAAGATCTCGGCACTTGAGAAAATGGTCATGCTAAAGGTTTATCCCATACATTAAGAATTATTTTAAATGATGTTTAGTGAACTTATGAATTACATGGTTCTGTGAAGCCTATACATATTTTAAAGATGAAGGGATGAATTATTTTAGTAATTTAGCTTGATGAGATTTAACTGGTTGTATGTCAGTCATTTATATATGGATTTAAACACTTGGAAAATAGAATCATAATCCTAGTATGGAAGTTACAGTACAAGATTATGGTTTAAATCATGTCCTCCTCCTTAAAAAAATCATCTTTATGCAAAATTGAAATTGATATTGGTTTGTAATATGTAGTAAAGTGGTTATTTGCCATAATAAATTATTTATCTTTTAATAAAGGTAAGTCATTTAGTTACTTGCTTCAGTCAGTGGTTAGATATAGTTGATTCATATATACAGTTACCATTGTCATTTATAATGCACATCTGAGCTTCTAGAACTAATTAATTTATATAGCTACATATAATAGAGACTATGGCTCAGTTTTTTGGGTGATATTGATTTGAGCTTAATTCTGCATTCAGTTTCCCCCCACTTATAGGTTGCAACGGTGAAATAAGAGAAAGGCAGTCTAGGGCTGTGAGAAAATATATTCTTCCTCAGCTGTACTTCCAGTTAATTCTGATGACCATAATGTTACCCTTTAGTAAGACTGATAGCAGTAGGAGCTGAGGAAGAAGGGATTGTTATAGGATTAAGATAATATTCTAGCAATATCATAATGATTCCTTGGCATATGTGGGATGTATAACATTAAACCACTATTTATTTAAGTACACATATAATTGTTCTATGTATCCAACCATAATATCACCAATTACTATAATCTGTATGAATATAATAGATTTTTATTAGCAAATATAGTTTGCTAATATAAAATGTACTATATATGATTTATATTAGCAATTTTGACCCCGTTCCTTAAGATTTCAGCAAGCGAATATATTTTGAAGAGAAGGGTAGTTTGTTCATTCTGTTTTAATAGCAATCTTCTTGCTAGAGTACTCCAAAGTAAATCAGTTGATGTGTTGATATTTAAGATAACCCATAGATTACAGAACAAAGTTCTCTCTTCTCTATTTGCCTTCCACCTGCAATAGTACTGTAGCCAAGCTTAGTGAGTGGCAATAAAAGGAAGAAGAGTGTCTTGCTTCTGTTTTCAATTACTCAATCGCTATAGTGGTTCACAGTTTACTTAAGGTCATGTGAAGCATCAGAGAAATCAGGGGATCCAGACAGTTCAAATGGGTATAAAGATTTATTACAAGCGTAAGCTCTCTACAAGAATCTGAACTATTAACGATTAAAGCAATTTGGTGGTAAATAAGGAATTTAAGGTGAAGTAGATGTACACCTCTTGTGGGCATGAAGGGACTCATGACTAATGATGCATTGGACCCCTCCCTCAGGCTCAGCCTGGTCATCTCCTACAGGTCAAGTGATAGCAAAAACATGCATCCCAAAATAGAATTTCTAACAGTAGCTTGCTTAAAAAGTCTGCTTTTAATGGGAATGCACAGGAGAATAGTCCAAATTAAGTCCAAGGTTCTAAGAGCTAAGTCAATACCAATTAACAGATTAATAGAGTTGGAAGGGACCTTGTAGGTCATCTAAGACCAAGCAGGAGACCCTACACCATTTCTGACAGATGGAAGTAATTGTTTGTCAACCAATACTAAGGTTAGAATTACATGAACAAAATTTACAAAAATGTCATGCTAGAGATCAGATTATTTTCAGAAAGAGAACATATGTCAGGCGTGCTTCTTAAAATAGGCTGAGCAAGCTGCTTCAGAGAGTTACTCCCTTGCTTGATAAATAGCCTTATGAAAAGTATCTTCTCTCCTCTCTACTTGCTGGCTGGGTGGCAGGCTGGAAGACAGTACATCATCCTTACCTGACTGCTCAAGTTGTCTGAGTAGTGCCTGTACTAATCAGCCTTATGTGATTATTGGCTTGGTATCTCCTGAGACTGACGTTCCACAGGTTTAGCTTGAGTAGCTTATTCAAATTCAGAAAATGGGTTCTGGGCCTGAGTCATGACAGAGAGAGAAAGCTAAAAACAATATATTAAATGTGGAATTCCTATCAAGAAATAACCAATTAAAAATGAATAAAGGAAAGAGAAGAGATTAGAAGAGAAATATTGGGAGGAAAAAAAATAAAAGGATAAAGTCAGAGATAGAGAGAGAATATGGAAATGAAACAACAAGCAAATTTCAAAAACTATAGCAGTGATTACAGAATGGGCCCCAAGTACAGTAAACCCTCATTTGTTTGAGCTCCCTGAGCCTGAGCCTCATATATAACAGTTTATAGTGCAAAGTTTCTTGCCAAATCTATGCTGAGTGGATATATTTTGTGTGAAAGATCTCCCAATTTGTCTGATGTAGCACTATGATTTTGAATGTTTATTGTTGGTGAGATTTTATATTAATTAAAAACTCATCCTAAACCAGAATGGGCTTGTTAGCAATAAAAACACATGATGATGATCACTTGCAGATGTGTTGCAGATTGGGACATAGTAAATGAGACATTACCATTTTATTTGTAGAGTATGGCATGTTGTTTCCCCAAATGTGAAAAAAGTTTTAATAAACTGAAATTATACTACAATATATAGTCAGTGAAGGCAACCTAGTGAGAAATGAGTAGACCTTTTCTATAGATATTGATACTCAAGGTATAGACATTTACTGAAGCAGTGTAAAAACAAACCATATAATATTCTGAATAGATGCTGGTGATCCAGTTCTTTTTTCTAATTGAGAATGCACGTGTAAAAAGAAAGTAGGACAATCATCCTAATCTGGACTTCTTCCTGTTGGAATTAAAAGGACATGTAGCCCTCACTATATGAAGGAATCTAGATAGGGAGAAATTGCTGTGGAACTTGCAGTCTAACTTAATAGTGAGAATGTTATTTCTTTAAGGGATATAAGGCTTAATGCAGGGGTGTCTAATATTTTGGCTTGCCTGGGCCACATGGAGTGTTGAGCTGTATATAAAATATATAATATAGTTAATGTACATAAATCATATAATAATGTTAAAAGTTTATGATCTTGTGAGGCTGATTACTAGCTGCCCAGGGTTGTATGTGGCCCATGGGCTGTGTGTTGGACTTGCTTGGCTTAATGTTTCTTATCTGAGTTTATGAGAAAACTTGAAATTATATCGTGTTTTAAGTTTTAGGAACATGTCACATGATATATTAATCCATTGCATATACTGCCATCTTTAGTTTTCTACTAGGTTGTAGGCAAATGCTGGACAATGGGGATTATTGTCCTTGGAGAGGTGAGGTTTAATCTTTCTATGTTTATATTGAATAAAAGTATGTTAAATAATTTAAATTATAAAAAAGGAATTTTCTCAGATACTTGTCAGTCTATAATTTTTCGGTAAGGAACCAGAAACCAAAAAATTAGTAACTATTAATAAAGTGTTCTTATATTATAAAGATGCACCACAATTATAAATAATAATATATATGGACGTTCTTATTTTCCAATTACTAATAAAACTTATTAAGACATTTTATTTTTTAGGCTGGTACAGAGGTTACACTTTGAGGAAAAAGTCAAAAAAAGTAAGTATTTTGTGACATCACTTTTTTAAAAAAAAGCATAGTAGTCTCCAAAGTGTTTTATTATAGTTGGAAACTTTTTAGATTAAAGCAGAAAAGTTAATGAAATAAAACTTTTAATTGGCTAATGTTAGTTTAATATTACTTTTTTTCAAACAAATAAATAACATGAATTTGTTGTCTTTAGTTCTTTCTTGAAAAGTAATAGATAGATCCATTATATTTTACATCTCTCTTCAAAAACAAACAAGATTGATTACTAGCCTTTATTTGTACCTACATCTTGCTTGAAAAATAATTTGAAATTCTGGGTTTCAATGTAAATAAACATGTTTAATTAAAATTGCTTCCGTCTTAAATTAGATGATTATTAAAATATATTAGAAAATAACTTACCGTTTATAAGGTTAAGGAGGGTTATGGAATGAAGGCTTGTCAATGTGATATAAGCTTTTATTCAGTGTTAGAGTGCATCAGTTCAACAGTAGATAACCTAGAGTGGAAATAAAAATTCCAAACTCTTTCCCTACATGCATAGCAGAAGGAAAGTTGATGGAGTAGAATACAAGATTTGCTTGGGCTCATTGTTTAGGACTTTTTGGAGCTAAACTATTACTAGCTTCTGAAATTATTATCAATGAAACGTTCTTTACAATTACGACCAAGGGCTCAGTAAGGTTGTTGGTTTTTTAAAAAAGAAAATCTTATTGAACACTTTTCATAGATACTTCAGATTATATTTCTTATTATTTGTGCCAATTATTCCGGTGGTATTTATATTCTACAGTGGCTCACTAGAAAAAGATTATAATTAAAACTATTGGACATGTGGTAAATAAATAGTAATAAATTTATTTTTCTTATTTAAAAGGGAATATTTCCTGCTTCCTATATACAACTTAAAGAAGCAATAGTTGAAGGAAAAGGGTAAGTTTTGGGGCTTAAAAATAATGGATGAAAATATTAATTTTATGATTTTAATACATTTTGAATGTAAATATGAGTGTGCAGAAAAATGAAGTCTGAAATTTATTTTCTAATTATGAATATTGTAGTAATCCAAATGACAAGAGGAATAATGAGAGACATAAACAGCTTGATTTGCATTTTCCTCTTATGTTTGTTATAAAATATTAAGATAGTTTAGTTGAGTAAACCATCAGTCTGAAAGTTTAATTTCCCTAGTTGATATTTCCTAAAAATCCATGTACAACACATGCCAATGTTTATGAGATTGGTCTTTAGTTTATATATTTACATGGGCAGTATTGGGAAATAGAAACAAGTTTTCCAAGCAGAATGACTTCTTCTGATTAAGAATAATATTTGCTTCAAACTGTATTGGTTTACACCATGACTGCATAACTTGTAGAGGGGAAAGGGACACATTGATAAATTAAATATTATCATGGGTCACAAAGGAATATTTGGTGCACTAATCATTTTTTTGGTGGCTAGTAGAGCAGGAGGACTGGAACTTATGGCATTGGTGAGACCTGTAGGCTTTGGAAATGACTTGGTGGCATGTCTTTCTGGGTGGAGGGAAGTCTTTCCTGCCACAACTATGTTTGAGGCAGTGAATTTATTTATTTACGCACCAGGGGCTTGGCAGACCCATGGACCTTAAGTCCTTTCCTGGCCTAGTTTAGACAATGGAATAAAGAACCATCATAATAAGAATTAATTAATTAATTAATTAATTAATTCTGAATTTATTGTTTTTACAAATAATTCAAGGCGTCAAATATCCAACACATTTTCCTCCTGTTGTCCTCACAACAACAACTTTGTGAAGTGAATTGGGCTGAGAGAGAATGACTGGCTCAAAGTCACCCAGCTCGCTTTCATGCCTAAGTCGGGACTTGAACTCATGGTTTTCATTTTTCTAGCCTCATGCCTTAACCACTAAATAAAATTTAAAAAAAACCAATGATTAGCATAGGCATCTCTCAGGACTGTGTACTCTTTCCATTGCTTTTCTCTCTCTATACCGATGACTGCATCGCTAAGGATCCCTCTGGTAAAGTACTTGCAGGTGATACAACAGTTATTGGTCTTATTCGAGACAGTGATGGGAGGTTGAACAATTGGCCCTCTGGTGCAGCCAGAAGAATCTGGAGCTGAACATGCTTAAAACTGTAGAGATGAGAGTGGATTTTAGCAAGACCCCTCCTATTCTACTGCCTCTTACTACATTTGACAGCACAGTATCAGCAGTACAATCCTTCAGGTTTCTGGGTTCTATAATCTGCCCGGATTTCCAATGGACACCTAATTAAAACCATCACTAAAAAAGCACAACAAAGAATGTTATTCCAGTGTCAACTTAGAAAGTTCAGACTTCCCCAGGAGCTATTGATACAGTTCTGCAGAGGAATTATTTAGTCTGTCATCTGTACTTCGACAACTGTTTGGTTTGGTACAGCAACTAAACAGGACAGGTACAGACTCCAACAGATAGTTAGAACTGCAGGAAAAACCATTGCAATCAGCCTGCCTTCCGTTGAAGACCTGTATATTGCATGGGTCGGATGCTGGGCTGAGAAAATATCTACAGACCCCTCACATCCTGGATATAAACTGTTTTAACTCTTCCCCTCAGGATGCCACTATAAGGCACTGTGTGCTGAAACATCTAGACACAGGTCAGGTTTTTTTCCCTTGTGCCATCACACTCCTGAACACTTAATCCTCACTATATTTATATTTAGCTATGTTGTACGGTTGTAGTATTATTATCCTTTTCATCTTCTCTGCTACTTGTTTTTTTGATGTTATATGATTATTATTACTCTTTTGCTTTGCATGTACATTGAGAACTTCTGTACCAGAGACAAATTCCTTGTTTGTCTAAATACACTTGGCCAAATAAAGTATTCTATTCTATTCTAAAATAAAAAGACAAATGAAATACCTGAAAGTTTTAGAAAGTGGCAGTAGGGTTCTATATGAGAAAAGAGAAAAATATTCAACCCCTGGCCCTTTCCCTCTATTTTTCTGATAGAAAAATGGTAAAGAGAATGTCGTGTCCCAAGTCTGACACACAAACACAGACATGCACAAAGGAGAACAGTTCAAAGGCTTTAACTTGGTTTGAGTAATTACCTCAGTGGCAGGCAGGGCATTTACACAGAAGCACACACAGTTTCAGACAATTGCGAATCCCTTGGAAATTTATAGCCTGAGACCCATTAAACAAAACTTCTAAACAGCAAGCTGAAGTGTTGTCAGGACACAGTCCAGAGGTTGCAGAGTCTTCAGAGGTTGTCGGCAATAAGCATGGAGTTTTCACAGGGAAGAATTCAGGACATAACAGACCAAGGTTCAAGAAAATAGAGTGGCTGTTCCCAATGAAGGATCACTTGCTAGTGATGACCCTAAAATTTAGTCCCAGCAGGTGCAAACAGTCACCAGTGGGAACACCCTTGCCCCACAGAGCAGAGCTGCATAGACGTCCTCTGTCCTGTCCTTCACTCAGCATTACTTGCTGTAGAATTGGGAGAAGGCCTTGGAACAAACTTTTCATCTTCTAATGGTTCCAGTTGCTCCACAGGCTCTGCGGCCAAATCAGCTCCAAGTGCTCTCTGAGGCAGGCTGTTGTTCCAAAGGATACACCATTTCAGAGTCTGGTCATGTCAGAACTGGACATCAAACACCCAACCTCAACTAGCAATGATCACTTATAAAACCATGTCTTTCCCACATCTTATTTTTCTATATTGAAGCATTATTTTTCATGTTCAGATGGTATTTTATGTTTTTTTAATTAAATTGATAACAAAATTCATTTATAGTTAAATAATATTTGATAAAGGATTATAGTGGCCAGCTAACAATGTGTATATATATTTCAAAATGTTAGGAAGATGATTTGATAAACGAGCTAATCTGATTTATTTTTATAGTCTTTATATATCCAAATCATAAAAAATGCAAATCATTTGATTACTGTATAATGGTGCCTTTCTTGACTGATGAAACTTCTTCAATTAATGTTATATTTCTCATATATGTGTAATATAGTAATATACAGCTCTAGTGATGCATTATTTGAGTGAAAATTTTCAGAGATAAAGTGATAGAATCTTGCAAATAAGTTCCTTTATCTTTAAAATTACAAAGGATTTTGTTCAGCATTTGGGACTGAGCAAAGTCCTTTACAATGCTAAAGATGTTTAGAAGGAATATGCAGAATGTTCTAAGCTCAAAACATTTCAAGATTGGAATGCCTGGAGTGGAGTAGGTATTGAGTTCAAAAATTCAAAGAATTTTCTTCTTACCTTGATATAAAACCCATTGCTTTGATTTTGGGACTAAACCATTTTGAACTCAACTTTCACATTCTGTTTTGTTCTTTGTTTCTTAAGTTGTGATTGACTTTGTTTTCCATTCCCCCCAGTCTCCTTTGCTACAACAGAAAAAGGTTCCTACCTGTTACTGTTGGATAAGACTAATTGAAAGCAGAAGGGAATGACAGCAATAGCAGCAATTATTTAAGCATTTGTTCAGAAGGAGATATGTTGATTTTGGGTTCCATTTGTTGATATGTCTGGGCCAGTTAATCAGTGTCTTGCTTACAATTAGAGACAATATTGGACAAATGATCCTAAGCATGAAAACTGATAAAAAGTGGTCAGTCAATTGTCTGATTGTCTTGTAGTTTTATAGATTGTAAGGTGTTAAATAGACAGACTGTGTTACTTTAATTTG
Source organism: Oxyrhabdium leporinum (assembly GCA_032468155.1). Taxonomy (NCBI): domain Eukaryota; kingdom Metazoa; phylum Chordata; class Lepidosauria; order Squamata; family Cyclocoridae; genus Oxyrhabdium; species Oxyrhabdium leporinum. The sequence goes on along the minus strand of JANHFL010005757.1, from coordinate 101,696 downwards.
TTAAATGCTACCAAATTAAGAAGTGTACATTGTACTTATGCATTAGGAAGAGAATGTTTGTGTTGTTTTGTTTGTAGGCTGTGAAAAAGTGAATCCATAAGATATCATTCTTTATTGGAATTCAGTGGTGGTTTGTATAAGAAGAGTAGAAAGAACGCACTTGGAATTATATTTTCATTATTTTTGTCAGTATTTTTTAAAAATAATTGTCTTTTGTTAAAAAAATAATAACAAATACAACATGGGATAGTTTTTCTTTAGGTAAAGTCATACAGAATCCTCAGAGTAGAATACTACAAACTAATTGAGTAGTTTTGGGGAAAAAAATGAGGGAGCAAAAAGTTTGTTTTTCTTAAAAAGTCCTATTTCATACAGTTTTAATATTTATATTATAGTAAACAATACCAAATAATATATCTTACTTATTAAGTTTTTAAACCCTAGAAACATATTTTTTGCAATCCATGTTTATGAATTGTTAAGTAAAAATAATCCAGAATACTATAAATGATAGTATTTTAAATACATTTATTATATTGTTAATTAATACATTGTCTTATGCCCCCCCTCCCCCGGCATTCCCATATTCTTAGACAACATGAAACTGTTATACCAAGTGAACTACCACTTATTCAGGAGGTTACCACTACCCTACGGGAATGGTCCACAATATGGCGACAGCTTTATATTGTAAGTATTGTAGGTTTATTTAGAATGCCTCTTTGTACTTAATCTATAACCCAGCCAAGCTAAAGAAACCAATTAAGTACATGCCAGTGATTTGAAATGATTGCTGAAGAAAAGGAATATGCTTTGCATATTAACTTTCCCAAGTAGAAACTCTTTTATTCCCTATTAAAAAGACAATCTGTACTGCAGGCCTGTAAATCACAACTACTCAAAACTGACTACAGTCCCACAGTTGTACTAGGTGAAAAGATCTGTGGATTGTCTCTAGATAAGGAAGTTTAATTTACTTGAAGAATTGAACTACTGGACAGAGTAGGAGAAGCCACCATCTTCAGGGTCATCCTGGTTCATTATTAAACAGTTCTTACCATTAACACTTTTTTCTTGATGTCCAATTGAAATCTACTTCCATGGAATTTAAATTCTTTGTTTCATCTTCTGGAACAACTCTGAACAATTTAGCCTTGTCTTTTACGTGACAGATTTACAAATACTTGAATTTAGCTATTATGAATCCCCATAGTCTTTTTTTCCACATCTAAGCATATTCAAAGCTTTCAGTCATTTCTCTTTTCCCCCCCTGCTGAACTTTATTACTTTGGTGGTCTCTTCTGGACATACCTATAGATATCAATGTCCTTTCTAAAGTGTAGTGTCTAGAACAGGACACAATATTTTCAAGTCTTTCTGATCAATACAGAATATAGAGAAATAGAGAGGGGATTATAGTAGATTAAAAAGACCTGAGGTTAATTTGTGAACTGAATTCTGTAACTTTGTTAATGTCTAAAATACCCAGAGGATAAAGGCATCCAAATATAGCCAAGGCAGTCTTCATTTCTGGATTTCCATATACATCACACCTTGTATTTTATTGCTGAATCTTGCATCAAAATATATATTTTTTGCCAAACATTCTTTTCCCTTTCCAGTTGAGGTGAAGAGAATGAATCAGTTAACTTGCTTCTTTTCTTACTGCTGCTTAGTTTTATGCTGTGATGTGTATCATCTATATATGACTTGGAAGGCATTCCACTATTAATAATTAATTATGTAACCTAGATTTGCTTAGATTGACAATCAACAAATATTAGGTCTTACATTAGACAGCGCAGCTATTTGTAACAGAATTCCAACTGTCAGTGAGCGCTTATTCTGTCTGATTCTATTGTGAGGGATGGATGTCCTCGGTAAGAACTGGTCCCTTTGGATCAAATAATACACCACTGTCAGATAACTATATTTTTATGCTATTTAAATCCAAACTGCTGATTTTCATTTTAATGCAGTTAATTCTGCAACTTCATGTGCATGTAAATTAGCTGGTCCAGTTGAGGATCTTTTGATCATGGCTAAGATAATAATTTTGTCATTTCTAATTTCATGAAGACTATTGGAAGCCTGTATGTCAAATATCTTGTTAAGATGTCATCCCTTGCAGAAGAAAAACAAGCTAAAAGTTTATAAAAATAAATGAGGAATGTAGAATAAAAAAGTCACCACTTTTTAAGTAGCCCACTTAAAATTCCTTATCATGATGGAATGCAATACTTGAAGTAAATCTATCTTCTCCTGAAGACTTCAAAATGTTCATTTATAGGTTTCTAGCAAATAAATAGTTTTAATTTTTACTCAACTAGTGATTCTTGGATCACAGATGAGTTACTTGTGGTTGATCACATGTAATATTTCCCCATCTGAGGAAATATAAATGGTTTGGGATAAGAAGTGATGACCTACAAGGTCAAATAATAAATTTCACACTGAAGTTATAGAAACCTTCTTCCGCACTTATCTTTTACTTCTGTTTTATATTGTTTACATTTGTATATTTCTGAATAAAGAAAGAAGTACGATCAATGAGAGAACTAACATGTATTCTTATCACACAGCAAGACAACAGAGAAATGTTTCGTAATGTAAGACATATGATATATGATCTTATTGAATGGCGATCACAAATACTGTCTGGAACACTTCCCCAAGATGAGCTCAAAGAGCTAAAGAAGAAAGTCACAGCAAAGATTGATTATGGAAACAGGTTGGTGATGACTACCTTGGAACATGCATATATTTTGTTTTTATTTTTGTTTTTTACTTTGATGATCTTCCATGTTTCTGTTTATGTACTATATATTATATGTCCATTAAAAACATTTATACGGTAATGTAAATATTATTTATAGAATCAAAGTAGCCTCTTTCTTGATTGCTTAGAGAAAGTGTTTTAAGAATGTATTTTTCCAAATGTATTTTTGTTCCAAGTAGAACTAAGCAAAATAATGTATAAATAATTTTTATTTGTTACTTGTGTATCCAAAATTGCAGTCAGTTCAAGACTACAGCTATGCAAGGATTTTTGATCTAAGTAATATGTGCTAAGATAATATGCACATAGCTAATTAATTAGTTTAGATCCCTAGCTTCAGTAATAAACTATAATTGGCATTTAGATAAGATAACTCTAAATAGATTTCATCAATGCTTGAAAAGTAATAAAATCTATTAACTTTAACTGACCAATTTGCAAAAAAGATTTTAACCACTTTCAGGACAACCCATGTCAAGTTAAAAGATCATAATACAAATTCTACAATAAACTTAATCACCTGCTTGGCAGTCAGTTGTTCCAACATCTGTAAATAATTTTCAGGCGTAAATGGCACATCTGGCTATGCTAAACAGTATGTTACAATCAGAAGACAGAATTTCTCAACATGTATATGTGTACATATGTACAGTATGTATGCATGTCTCTACACACGCACGCACACACACACCCACACCCACCCACCAATGGCCAGTATAATATATGCTATTCTTTTGGCTGCTTGGGAGAAAAATAAATTGATTCACATAGCCAAATTTGGAATCTTTGGAAATAGCAGTGGCTTTCAGAATGTATTAGCCTGTGGAAGTTTCTTTGGTATTTCTAGTGAAATGATAATTGAACATGTTTCCTTCAAAAGCAGCCTCTTTCCTTTCTTTACCCCTAGATTTTCCATAGTTGCACTCAATAAATCTCAATAAATGAGATTTTAAGATACATTTGAGATGACAGTTTGAATTTAACCAAGGCAACAATCAGATTCAGCAGGGCTAATCAATGAACTACATTTTTACATGCTTTTAGAGGTCTTTCACTGTGTTTTTTGTGAGGCTTGGAAAAGTTTTTATTCTGAGGGGAAAAAATAATGGAGAAAGACTTACCTTAAGGCAAAGAAATTGAAGGAGAATTTAAGTATTTTAAACATTTTGCTTTATAATGAACACATGAAAAGTGGTGGAGAGTAGCAGAAACTGCTTTGTTTGTGTTTGTTTATTTATTTATTTGGTTTTCTGGAGATCAGTGGAAATTGATGCCTTTCTGTTTTCCATCCCAGAAATGATTATAAAAAAATTCTGCTAAAAACCATTATATTGTAGAACATTTACAGTCAAAGATTCAATCTTTTCTTTTTCATGTAATTTACCAGAAGTTGTCAGCATTATTTGTTGGCTATATTATTTAGCCATCTGGATGAGGAACTAGCTATTCAACTTCCAGGTGCTAAATGTTGAAACATTACATGTATCTTTTTTTCATTATTGTTTTGATGGAATAATTAAATGATTGCTATGTATTTTTTAGAATTGAGACATCTGAGTTTGAATTTCTGTGCATATTATGTACCATAAAATATTACCATTTTTGTTTAGTGCAAATATGCATTAATGCTTTCCCGTAACGAATCTAACATAAGAATTTCAGTTTGACTATTTCTAGACATAAAAATTTATAATGACTTTAGTAAATGCTATGTGAAAAATACAGACTGGTCTTTTCCTCTCCCGTTCTTTTTCAGAAATATTGTAAAGGCAATTTTTAAAAATACAGGTAGTCTTCGACTTCATTTAATGACTGTTCAAAGTTACAATGGCACTGAAAAAAGTGACTGAAAAGTGATCATACTCATGATCACTACAGCATCCCCATGAACTGGTGATCAAACTTCAGACACTTGACAACTGATTCATATTTATGACGGTTGCAGTGTTTCGGTGTCATGTGATCCCCTTTGTACCCTTCTGATAAGCAAAATCAATGGGGAACCAGATTCACTTAACAATCATGTCACTAACTTAACAATTGCAGTGATTCACTTAACAACTGTGGCAAAAAAGGTTGTAAAATGGGGCAAAATTAACAAATGTCTCACTTAGCAACAGAAATTTTGGCTCATTTGTGGTCATACGTCGAGGACCGCCTGTATTGTTTTCAGTAGTTTATGTATATTATACCAAAAGACAGATAATAAATTTGCTCAGTCTGAGTTTCAAAATGTATTGTTTTAATTTGTCAGATAGAAGAGTACTAAAAAGGACCTTTGATCACTCTTACTCCTACTCCAAATTGAATATTATATTTTATAACTATTTGGATTGCAGGCAGAGGGACTTGATGTCAGTTTTTGAGCAGATTTTATGTTAACCATGGTATTGTTTTGGGTATTTTCTGTTCCATGCAGAATTCTCGATTTGGATCTAGTGGTAAGGGATGAAGACGGTAACATATTAGATCCAGATCAAACCAGCACAATTAACCTGTTCAGAGCTCATGAAACAACTTCCAAACAAGTAGAAGAAAGACTGCTAGAAGAAAAAGTGAGATACAAAATTATTTCTCCCAACTGATATTATGATAGTATAAGTGCCTGTAAACTATGAATATGCACGTGTGTGTGCATGCACATGTGTTCTCATACATACATAAATATAAATTAAAAGAAACTTTTCTTTTGAACCCAAGTCAAGCAATTGTGTTCTGGAGGTTTTGCAAAACTGTTGTGAGTCAGCCATTGTTTGGAAAAACTGGAAATTACAGGTAGTCCTCAATTCATGACTGTTTGCTTAACAATTGTTCAATGTTACAATGGCCTTGGAAAGAGTGCAAAACGTCTCATACATACACTGTCGTGTGATTGCAATCTGGACACTTGGCAACCCATTTGCACTTATGACTAGTTGCCAAGTTGCTCAACAATCATGAGATCACCATTTCCAATCTTCCCTGTCGGCTTTCCTGGAAAGTCAACATTTTCTGCTTGGGCCACTACTCTGTTCTGTTTAGGGGCAATGGGAATTTGCAGTAATAAGTTTGCAAAGGAGTCTCTTCTTGGTCACTCTCAAACTCACTCCTCCTCTGTCTTTTACACACACACACAAATACATTCTCCCTAACTGCCCTAAAACATCTTCTGGTCTTCCTAGTACTTCAGTCTGTTTATATTCTAGCATGTTATATCTTATGTTACCAGCCCCCCTCCCCTCTTCTCCATGTCCTGCCTTCTCTCAGCCACTTATGGTCTCGGCATTTTTTTCTTGTTCTCACCAACCATTTATGCCCAAAGCAAAACTGCCACATCTTGTTCCGTGCATGGAACCTAAACACCTGAAATAGGCACAATTTGGTTAGGTCTTAGATCACGGGTTCCCAACCTCTGGGCTGTGGATCGGTACCAGCCACGGCCTATTGGGAACTGGGCCACACAAGCAGTGGGAAAGCGAGCAAAGCTTTATCTCATGCATGGGATCTAGGTTGTATGTGAAAGAATCCCTTCCACCCCCAGTCCATGGAAAAATTGTCTTCTACAGAACTGATCCGCGGTGCCAGAAAGCTTGGGGACCATTGCCTTAGATCATCTGAAACCAATTTGGCTTTGTAAAAGCTAGCTCATGCACTGAATCTTTTGTACATCTTAACAAAAAAGTTTGGGCATAACGCTCAGTCAAAAATGTTCTTCACATTTTTAAAAATACATTATTTGCTTTATCTGGCTATAGTAGTATTACACTTTTTCTAGACTTTTTGAGGAATATTATATGCAGAACCTCAAATTTGCATTCATAAATGATAAATTCTATGCTTCACCAGGATTTGTGTGGATTTGCAAATATGTAATTAGTCTGTTTATTCAGGCACATAGAAATAGTGAATTGTGCTTTCACTTACTTTGAAGGTAGTCCTGCAAAATCTACCTGATTTCTTTTACTTTTTACATTTCCACTTCTCTTAGAACTGTTTTACATTTAGCAGAGCAGACATAAATGGAATGAAGGTGACTAGGGATTAGTTAATTATACAATTGTACCCCAATGCATATACATTTACAAAAGTAGATTTATGTAATCAATTGTATTACTATATATTGATAGTAATTTCAGAATATAATATTTTTTTCTTTTCTTTCTTGTAGTCTCAGAAGCAGAATCTTGACATTAGTAGAGAAGCAAAATTTGCTGCAACACCTTCATTTGCATTATTTGTAAATCTGAAAAATGTTGTTTGCAAAATTGGAGAAGATGCTGAAGTTCTTATGTCTTTGTATGATCCTTTGGAATCCAAGTTTATAAGGTCAGTGCTTTAACTGCTCCCATGCTTGCTTTAGAACTTCAAAATATCAAACAGATTTTATGTAATATGTATTAACATGGGAAGGACAAAGAGGCTATCTGAGAAATACTGTTGTTAGTCATTCGCCACAAATTGTCTGCAGAAATTTCCTAAATCATCAAGTCTCTATGAAAGGTTCTAGTGTTAATTACCATTCATATAGTTTGTGGCATTATTGGGACCTTGTGGTCCTGTTGTGCTATTACTTTTTACAACAACAAGAAGAAAAAGACATATAACTTTTCTTGTGGATTTCCCAGTTTGTTTAATATGAGACATTAAAAATGCAGTGCTAAAAGGTTTAGAATTTTTATAATGGATATTCAGTATCCTTTGTTTTTGCATTTTCATACAGTTTCACACACACAAAAAAAATCCATCAAAAATCTTCTATGGATTCTTTTTCTGAAAGTGATGGATATTTTCTTATCCTAGAACAGAATGAGAATGATAATAGTCAACATCACAGGTCTACTTTGAGATCAGACAGGATGAAAGCTATGAAACAAATGATACCTTACAAATATAAATGATTATTAAAATAGGTATAATGTTTTTTGTTTACAGTTTGTATTTTAAAAAGTTCACATAGTAAGCTGACACATCACTAAATTTGAGAAGGCTGTTTTGAATTTATTTTGTTTTCGACATAGCATGTTGCTCATCTCATTTTGTTGATGCATTATGGTGAAAGAAATGAGCTTCCTTGCACTCTGATTAGAAGAAAAAACTACTTTGTCCTTATTTCCATTTTGTATTTAGATCTGAGATATTTGTGTGTGTGTCTATCTATCTATCTATCTATCTATCTATCTATCTATCTATCTATCTATCTATCTATCTATCTATCTATCT